>PVKA01035646.1:0-11904 GCA_004027165.1 Ctenomys sociabilis
CCTTGTCACGCTGGCTTTCCTGGGGAACTTTCCTGGTGTTCTTCTCACAGGGGGAGTTTGGGATCTCATTGTCACTGAGGATGGCTGTGGCTCACCTTGGGGGAGCTGTGGTCCTCCTCTTGAGCATCACTTCCAGGCTCCAGAGGGGCCTCCTAGAGAAGCTTGTTGCAATGGCTCTTGTGATGGGAACTCAGCTTCCGTCATCATCAGAGGAGCTTGGCTCCTCACTGTTGCTGAGGATGGCTGTGGTACTTTTCTGGGGAACTCTGATTCTTGAGCATTGCTTTCTGACTCCAATGGAGACCCCTCAGCCTGCAAGTACGGGTTCTTCATCCTGCTAGCACAGACTTTCTAGCTTCCACCTCTGACCGTTGGCCTTTCCATCTCAAGTCTGTGAAGCAGGAGCCATTGTCATGGACTCTAGGCCTCCAGCTGGACTCATGGGAAGCACTGTTATGAGCTCTAGGTCTTCAGCTGGACACATAAAGGACACTGATGTGGGGCTCAGGCTCTCAACTGGATTCTTTATCTTTTAGTGTGTGCATAGATTTTTTTTGCATCTTTGTGTATGATTCTTTGGGTAATTTACCATAAAATATGTCCTGTGTTGCATTGTTCCCCTTGCAAGATCCCCAAACCATGACAAGTAGACACCAATAAACAGAACCCTGGAAGGACTAAAGTACATATGCTCGCTCTAACAGGGTAGCATGATAGTCCCTTGTCAGAACAGTGTTTTCTAATTTTCAGGAAAAAACTTAACACTGAGGGCACCATGGTGGCCAGTGGCACATCCAGGAGTCACTGAGCATGCAGGAGCCTCTTTGGATCTCCATCATAAAAGAGCTTTGGGGTTATTAATATTCCTGAGCAAGGTAAAATGTAGGTAAGCACACTAAGTTCCTGATTTACGAATGAATTCCTTCTGTAGAGAATTGTTTATAAATCAGGTTCATTGGTGTGGCGACAGAGTGAGGCTTTTACAGTACCTATGAAAGTTCACAATTCAAATGTTTGTAAGCCAGAGACTTTATTATTCCCACAATAATAGTTTGGAACATTCCAGAAACTTGGAGAGGTTCTTTTTAGAAGTAAATTGCAGCTACCTAAATAGAGTAGGATATAAAAAAAAACATGAGGATTTGGTTACTTTCATTTAGGTCTCTCTAGATTTGGTAATTTTAAACTAAACCTTTTTCTGCTTTGTACTTTATTATTGTGCATTTTCTTTAAAATTATTTGAAGATAACTATAAATAGATGGTATGATTTTCTTTGTTTTCCTGTTGAAAAATATAAAGCTGGGCAAATACATGTAATACACCCAAACACTTAGTAAACAACAGGCCCAAATGCAATCTAGATCTACCTGATTCCAAAAACCATTTAAATTACACTGTTCTGAATATGCTGAGAAGTGAAAAGCGTTATGTTCCCAAATTATATCATTTTATCCCTCACATTTTATTCCTTTATGGGAATAAGAAAACTTTTTAGGTTTTAATCTCATTCCATGTTCACAAATGATGGTTTTCTTTGTTTTCTTTCTTTCTTTCTTTCTTTCTTTCTTTCTTTCTTTCTTTCTTTCTTTCTTTCTTTCTTTCTTTCTTTCTTTCTTTTCCATGTACTGCAGCACTTTATTTCTCCTTACACAATGAAGTGTTGCTGGGCCTAAAGATCTCACAGTAGAAAACCAAAATTTGTCATCTAAAAGTGGCACACACACACACACACACACACACACACACACACACAGTCTTACATAAATTAAAAGAGCAAATAAGTTTACAAGTGCAAATACAGACTGTTTCCAACTCAAGGCAAGTAAGCCATCACCAGGATTCAGATGAAAAAACAATGATGTGGAGACATCGGGGAGATGGCTCACTATAATAAGTGCTTCCCTGGCAACAGCAAGGGCCTCAGTTCAATCCTGGTTCCAACATAAATAAATAAATACATACATAAATAAAATGATGATGGATGGAAACAGGGCCATGAGGCTCCAACTCTCCCACCCTGTGAGACCAGCAAAAAGGCTGAAGTCCCAACTGGCTCACCAAGTCCTGCCAGCCTGAGAAATACTGGAACAGTCAGCTCTGACTCCATGCCCTGCACAGCCCTGTGCTGCTGCCACCCAGTTGCCAGGCCATGGATTTCTCCTCAAGTGTGCTCAACTCAACCCCCGAGTGACCCAACCACATCAACTAAGTGGATGAATCAAAAATATGCACAGGTTATAAAACAGACCAAAAAACAGTTAGCTTAAACACAAGGTCAAATCAGCAACAAGTTCTACAGTCCAGTGCTGACATCAGATACAAGCTTCAAGGGCAAATTTCTTTTGAAATTTGCCTATTAGAATTTCATGAGGCTAGTATGAATTTTGTACATTTTCCAGGGCAAGTTACACTTCTGAATCAGCTCATGCAGCAGGGGCCTGGCACCTGCTCAGTCCACTTAGAAGCATTTTCAGTGTACAGTAGAGGGGCCTGACTCACTGCACTCCTGCTGGCTGATCCATGTGTGCTGGAAGGTGGACAGCGAGGCCAGCATTGAGCCGCCAGTCCACACGGAGTACTTGTGTTCAGGAGGGGTGATGATCTTGATCTTCATGAGGCTCGGTGCCAGGGTTCTGATCTCCCTCTGCATCCTATCAGCAATGCCTGGGTACATGGTGTTGGCATATAGGTCCTTGCGAATGTCCACATCACATTTCATGATAGAGTTGAAGGTAGACTTATGGATGCCACAGGATTCCATATCAAGGAAAGAGGCCTGGAAAAGCGCCTCTGGACACTGGAAGTGCTCGTTGCCAATGGTAATAACTTGACCATCAGGCAGCTCATAGCTCTTCTTCAAAGAGGAATAAGAGGCAGCTGTGGCCATCTCCTGCTTGGAGTCCAGGGCAACATAGCACAGCTTCTCCTTAATGTCACGAACAATCTACCACTCAGCAGTGGTGGTGAGGCTGTAGCCATGCTCTGCTCCGACAGCATCTTCATGAGGTAGTCTGTGAGGTCCCAGCCAGCCAGGTCCAGATGCAGAATGGTGTTGGAGAGGGCATAGCCCTCACAGATGGGCACTGTGAGGATGAACCCATTGCCAGAGCCCATGATAATAGTCATGATGCACCCAGAGGCATACAGGGACAGCACGGCCTGGGTAGCCACATACATGGCCAGGGTGTTGAAGGTCTCAAACCTGTTCTGAGTCATCTTCTCTCTGTTGGCCTTCGGGTTCAAGGGGGCTTCTGTCAGCAACACTGGGTGCTCCTCGGGGGCTACACACAGTTCACTGTAAAAGGTGTGAAGCCAGATCTTCTCCATGTCATCCCAGTTGGTGGCAATAACATACTCCATAGGACAGACACTTCAGGGTCAGGATGCCACACTTGCCCTGGACCTCATGACCCACATAGGAATCCTGCTGGCTCATGTCCACCATCACACCCTGGTGTCAGGGGTGGCTGACAATGGAGGGGAACACAGGCCACGGAGTGTGATTGCCAGCAAAGCCAGCTCTACACATGCTGGAGCCATTGTCAATGACGCGAGCTGCGATTTCTTCTTCCACTGCAATCTACAGTGTTTTGGGAAGCAGAGCAACAAAAGAACAAGCCACACAGGCCAGTGGTGGTATCGGAGACCACATGATAATTTTCAATTACTTCTAAACATGAAATGAATATGACTCACTCTCAAATAAATGTGCTGTTTTAATAATTAATATCATGCTCACAAACAGTTTACCTAATGAGATTTTGTAACTACAATTAAGTGTTACACCACGTGTTTACATTTCTAGAGTTTGTTATTTTTATCCTGAACATGGCATTAGTTTAATGAACTTGAAATCACAGTATAATAAAAATAATCAGCATATGCAATTACTAAACATTTGATTATATGCTTCTGTTCATCTAATTCTCAAATAAGAGGTTGAAAATTTACTCAATTCAGCAATTACATAGGATGTGAGTCACTTTAGCGTTACTTCTACATGCTAAAATTTGTGAAGCTGAAATAGGTGCTGCATGCAATTTACTACTAACGATTGCAAGATATGATAGACTATATAACAAATGAACTGAATCTTGGAAACTGGAAGCAAGGCATTTTAAGAAAGGCCAGGGCTGCCTATCTTGTGTTTCCCAACCCTAAGTTTCCCTGAGATTAACACTTTACATGGCCTTGCAAATTACCCTTTCTACACAGTCCTGCATGTTTCAGCATTCTCATCTAAAGGAAAAAGGGCAGAGGTGAACTCTGTGGATGCTGGTACTTCACTTACACATTTTGAATATCAGTTTTGACTCCTCCATGGGTTTTGGCCCTGTGCTTGTTCCAGCTAAGTGCATATTAATCTAAAAACTTCCCCACCTAAGCATGAAGATTCTTTCTTGATTAAAAAAAAAAAAAACAACAACAACAACTTATAGTGCTGACCACTAACCACTCTGAAAAATTTTAGTAAAGCAAGCCAACCAAAAAACAACGAATATCCAAATTCAGAACTCATTTTAATTGCTTCCTCTGGAGGTTGCATGCTCTCCCCTCTTTAGGGTTCCATTACTGATGGTTATTACCTCTGGCTCTGTCCCCCTTGGAACAGTCCTCAGGGTAAGATCCTTACTTATTTTTAGTGGTGAAAGTTAATATGGCTTAGAGCATACTGTGTGTGCTTCTCAGTAGACATGTGTGCTTCCCTGAAAATCTCTGGAAGGACCCAAAAGCCAAGACTGCCAAGAGGACTTTCTGTGATGACTGAAAATATTCTATATCTTCATCTTCCATTATGGCAGTCACGAGTTCCAGGGAGCTATGTCAATACAAATATATGTGAAATCACAATAAAACAAAATTGAAAATTGAAAAAGAAAAGACTGCCAAAGAATCAGAGCTTCACCCAGCCCAGGGAATGCCTCACTTTCTGATTCTTAAAACTCTTTATTAAAAACAAACAAACAAACAAACCAAAAAAAAAAAAAAAAGAGAAAAAACACTTGAAATACAAATGATCAAATATTTAAACAATATATACTATGAATCTAATACTGATCCCAAATATGTCATGTGTTCAGAATGAGGGGTTTGGGATGGGGATTAGATCACGTGCTCCTACACTTTTTGGTGGGTTAGATGGATTGGTCCCCTCAGTTTGAGGCTGAATGTGCCCTTAGGAAGTGCGACCCGGTGGGAAGCAGATCCCTGGGCATGTGGAGCAGGGGGCGGAGGAAGAGCGTGTTCTTGTCCCCGGCTCGTCCTTCCTCGCTCTCATTCCAAGATCCCACAGTCCAAGCTTCTTGCTTCCGCCGCGCCCTTCCATCTTGCTGTTTCTCACGGAGCCAACAAACCCAGACTGAAATATCTAAAACAACCAGTTGAAACGCAAAACTAAAGGTCTCCTCCGTGCAGTTCTGGATGTATTTTGTCCCTCTGATGGGTAAGTGACTAATAAAATACAAGGTGTATTGTAACTGATGCTAAGAAGAATTACATCACATAAGAAAAGATGTTCAAAATGTAGGACAGCGTAGGCTTCAAATTTACAAGGAGAAAATCAGCTATTATATAAACATTCAGTTTTCTTATGTTCTTATACTATATTATGAGCTTTTTATTCCCTTTGTATATTCTTGCTACTTTTGTAATAAGGGGGAAAGACTGCTGAAAATATGTTAGAGTCCACATCTCAAACTAAGTGAAAGATAAATATAGGACAGATAGATGTATAAGAAATACTACATTTCAAATTTTCAGAACAAAATGATTTATATTTCTCTATATTTAATACATTATAAATTATGTTTTATTTTTATGAATTTCTTTACATTTTCTTTCCACTCACATGGTGTTTCTTGCAATGGATTTCTGTAGCAACTTTAGAAACTTTTTATTTCACCTGTTTCAATAAAACAGTTACATAGGATGAATATTAGTTGACATATTAAATATCCAGCATATGGTGGTAGGATATAGGACTTAGTATAAAGTAAAAACATCGGGTAAGTCGCAACTATAATGTTTAAAACCTGGCAATTATTATAGAAAATGTGCTTCCCTAAACATAAGAATGTTTTTGTTGATTAATTTAAAAAATTTAAGTGTCTAGATGTACGCTTACATGTGTTTTCAAAAAATATAAGATTCTTTTTCTTGTATATTGGCATACAAGATAATGCTGAGAAGACATAAAGGCTAAAAACTATTATTCTGGGACATCAGAGTACTTATATAGACCCTCTCTTTCTTACCTTTAGTTGCTATAAAAAATTATAAACTTACCAGTAAATATTCTGGCTCCAGTTCTGGAGGCTAAGATCAGGAAGTCTAAGATCAGGATAGCAGCATGGTCTCACTTTGTGAAGGTTCTCTTTCAATTTTCAGAAATCCAATTTCTTACAACCTTCTATGACTCAGCAGAAAGCTCAAGGGGAGAGACAAGCTAGATTTCTGACCTCTAAGTCCAAGGGCACCAAAACCACTCATAGGACTCATCACTGCGACCTTTGTAGGCCCCACCTCCTATCACCATCACTTCAGGGATTAGGTCTCCTGTGAATTTCATTCCACAACGTTGATTCCATAACACTCTCCCTACCAAAACAATTGAACTGATAAAAATTACTAAAGAATATTAAAAATTGTTATTTAAATTCTCTGGAAATACTTTAAGGGCATTGATAAATGAAGAAACACTCAAGGAATTCTAATAAATACTGTACTCAGAGCATAGCTCAGAAGGAGAGCTGCTGCCTGGTACACACAAAGCCCTGAACCTGATGCCCAAAGTCATAAAATCAAACCAAAACTCAAAGCATTTACAGTAAGTGATAAATGTCATGATGGTCGCACTTGTGAAGGGACTCAGCACTTTGCAGGCATCGAAAGGAAACAGGAATTAAGGAATTTGCTCATTCCTTAAGCATGAGCAAACGGTAAGGCTAAGCACAGAAATGCATTCTTCTAAGTGTTAAAAGTGTGGCAAATCATTGCACTTCCAACATACAAGTGAATTTTGAAAAATAGTAACGATTTGTATTTAGAAGCATGACTGTTGGCCATAGGTAAGAAAAAGTGTATTGCAGAACTAGTAGCCTGGATCTCAGTGACAGCTGACTCCATCTTGCTCATTGTTGACCTAGTGCTCTTGAACGTATATTTTCAACTCTTTGAGCCTCAGGTTCATATGAACAATAATACGTCCCTGGTAGTCTTCTTGAGAACAATACCTATTATTTAGTTTTCAATGAAAGAGCTAAAATAGCCCAATTTTCACTTAGATTTGAATATTTTACTTGAACAGTTTTTCATTATTTAAGTAGACTCTCCTGTTCAGACACTAGTATCACATTCAGTGTGCTGATGGCATTGGTTCCCAAGCTAGCTGCGCACCACTGCCAAGTAGAAAAAAATGAAAGGCGGTGACCCTAGATCTGTTCATAATCTCATTGAACCGTCCACAGAAGGAACTGTGACAATAGCACAATATCTATAAAGGTTGTCCCATAATGCTAATCATCATCCAAGTTTGAGAAATACTATATCAACTCACTTAGCTGCGTGGAATTACGTTTAACATTGAGTCTAGTTTGCAAATTCATGTGTGCGACTTATTAATCAAAACACAAACTATACTTAAAATCAGTTTTTTTTTTTCCAGAGCTGGGGTTTGAACTCAGGCCCTTGCACTTGCCAGGGAAGTGCTTATTCCTCTGAACCATATCTCCAGCCCCTTAAAATCAGTTTTAAAGACCAATTATTGTGAAAATATTTAAACAAAATAACTGCTCACAAGGAGCTTAAATGTTGTTTTTCATCTTTCTTAATGCAGAAAATATGGCTTTCAACAATTGACACAAACCCTGTTGTATAAAACAAATTACTTAAAATAATGTGATATTGCATAAAAATGCGTCCTCCTTACATTGAAAGTTTGCTACAAGTAAAGCAGGTGACCCGGCTGACTAGCACTCTGTCCTATATTCCCACATAGTTCTTTTTGCTATGTCCCTGGTCAGACCACTTGCCATTCATTCCATATTATTTTTTGCTGATTTTCCAAAAACAATTGTCCTTCAAAAAATGCATTTTAGCTTTGTGTGCATTTTAATGAAAATGTAAATCTATTTCATTCTTTTATGTATTTAGTACAGGCTCAACAAGGTCTCACTACACAGATCAGACTAATAGTGATTCTCCTATTTTCAGCCTCCCAAGAGCTGGGATTACAGGATTATAGGCATACACCACCATGCCCAGTATCAATTGCCTTCTCCGTGGGGCGAGGCTGGCAAGGCATGCCAGGGATAGAACCCCCATCCTCTAGCACTTGCCTAAGCAGGTGCTTTAGTCTGCTGAGGTGTCTGGCTGGCCTGCAAACCTATTTCTTTATTTTGTTTAAAAATCAGCAATAATTTAGAGAATCTTGTCATAAAAATCTATGTAACTGCAGAAATTTTACTTTATTTACTTATGCATATGCATTGAGGTAAATGAAAATACAGATATTTAAATTTATTTCTATTATGAATAATGTCATAAGTTCCTCCTTCAGAAACAGAAATATGAATTCTGTTTTCTGAATTTCTATGCAATTAACCAAGAAATGGAATTACAGACTTACTTGATATTCACTCTGAAAATATTGCTTCCAAGAGGATTTCAGAATTAAGTATCACTAGACTAGCATGAAAAACAAATCCATTAATTATAACTCAGTAGACCTTAAAATTTAATAGATTTCAAAGCTGTAAGTCAAATGGGAAATTTGTCTATCCATCAAATTCTTCTTGATTATTTCTCAGGATGAGGCACATTTCATGCAGTCATTGGCTACATAAGTGTTTTGTCTTTTTTGAGTGCCTAAGGCACCTTTCAAATGATTTGTTTGTTTATATGATCTTTAGAAATTACTCTGCAATCAAGGTATGATTCCTTTGGCAATCTATCATAACAATGATCGATTGATACTTTGTAATATACTATATACTACATGCAGTTATGTGTCCGTAAATATTTTGATAGAGCTTTTGTTGACACCCTTCACGCATATATTATATATGAAGTGGTACAGCATACTCTGAGAAAATGACCAATATCACCATCTCAGGCATTTCTAAAGCAAAATTCTTTGAGAAATGTGAAAAATTTAATGCACATGTGAATTATGTTTCACTTAGCTGGTAGATACATTTAAAATGAACCGCTATTGTGGAGTTTGAATATTTTCCTTTGATTTGAGCTGACTCATCCTGTATGTGTGCTGGAATTAATGGCTTTATGGGAGTTGAAAGATGCCAAAATAAAGGGCAGCTGATTTTCAAGATTTACTTTCCCATTTGATAACCTTATCAGCATACTACCAGATGTTACAGTAATTATTTTCTCCACTGAAGCAGCTGTGATTTTTATGTGGAACACCTAATTGGTCATCATGAGAGCTATATTCCTGTCAACTGTAGGAAAAATCATTGAAATGGGATTAAAGTTGGAACTGGATTATTACTACATGGGGCCTTAGGAAGCACTGAGCACTTTTAATTGACTTGGAAATGAGAAAGAAGAAAAAGAGCTACATGAATCCAAACTTGTGTCTGTTGATCATATTTAGTTAACGAATTTAAAAATTTAGTTAGTGGTCATGTTTAACAATAAAGTAATTACTGAAAGTATTTTCCAAGCTTGAATAAAAATCATTTAAGTGAATTTTAAAAAGAAAGTGAAATTTGTAAAGCTAACATCTATTAGAATAATAGAAAAGAAGGGAAAATAAGCTATCATAGAATATATTCAAGTCAAACCTTATATGAGGCAATTTCAAGTTGGTTTTGAAGTTCAGATATAGAAAAAAAGGCTATTACTTCATATTAGGCAGTGGAATGCCTATTTTCTATCATGCTTTGGAAAAATCAGTTGAATATAGACAGATTTTTCTGTCCTATGGTGTAGATCATAAACATATTTATTCTCATGTAGATGTAAACATCTGGTGTCTTAAACATTAAACTGCACTTCTGGTTACCCAGCATACACTTAGTCTATAGAAACAAGTAAGTGGAACAATTAGATCAGCGAGGTTTCAGGCCTTTTACATTATTCATGTATAAAATTCATGTCTGCGCAGTCTCTTTGCAAATAGCATTGTCGCGCATATAGTCTATGCTGAGTTTGGAGAAGGAGATATACAAAAAATTTGAGATTTTAAAAATAAAACACTACTTTTCATACAACTGGGTTTAAGAAATTAATATCATACTGTATTCTTTGTGCGTGTGTGTGTGTGTGCATGTGTGAGGATTGAACTCAGGCCTTTGCACTTGCCAGGGAAGTCCTTATTCCACTGAGCCATCTCCCTGGCCCTATACTATATTCTTAATCACTATAAAACTTTCATCATGTCTAGAGTTGAAAAGCGAATGGCAGAGGTTAGTTTTACATAAGGAAAGTAAACCTAATTTTGGTTATCTTAATACCTTTGAAAAATCATGAGATTTTATTCCTGATGATCACTGGTAATGTTTAATCAACTGTTTTAAGACTTCAATGAACTATTGATGGTGTTTATAAATACTAAGATTTTAAAATCAAATACATTCTTATGAATGTGTCATTTAGGTACTCTTAAAATTAAAAAAATATTCAGGAAAATACTTGTAAAATTACAATTGATTTTTGTTTTCTTAGATAAGGTTATTTTTGTTGAAAATATACATTTTTACATATATAAGTGATATTAGTCATCATTGTAATAGATTGTCACTGAGGCACTTTCCAAGAAGTACAACAAATAACCACTAAAAAACCAATATGCATTGTATTAATTATTGAATTTGTTCTACTAATTTGATTTGAAACTGTCCCATTACTATTTGTTCTTCAATAAAATTTTGGAAAAAAAAAAAAACAGCCCTCCTGGAACCGGGGAGATGGCTCAGTGGAATAAGCACTTCTCTGGTAAGTGCAAGGGTCTGAGTTCAATCCCCGGTCCCACCAAAAAAAAAACTCTCCTTCTTGAATTGTCTTTAAATTAATAAATGCTCCATTTTTAGGGCTAATTTGATTCAGAAAGTTACAGAATACACCAATCATTTTCCTAATCCATCTCATTTAGTCAAGAAATGACAACTGCTATTTCTGCTTCTGTAACATTTACTACAGTATTTTTCATCTTTAGTACTGAATGGAATATTAATTTATTTTCAGTAACTTTAGTGCTCTAATTCAGTGTAAATATTTGTAAAGCAAAGGTCATAATTACAAGGGTTCATTAAAGTATTCAGTAATACTTAATTTTTTATTAAAACAATATCTATGCTGATTAATCTCCATCACAATCC
Organism: Ctenomys sociabilis; assembly: GCA_004027165.1. NCBI lineage: Eukaryota > Metazoa > Chordata > Mammalia > Rodentia > Ctenomyidae > Ctenomys > Ctenomys sociabilis. Next base: position 11,341 of record PVKA01035646.1, read on the forward strand.
TTCCCTTCCTCATGTGAAACAGACTTAGGCCATCATTATTTTAACTTCTGGGGTTAATCTGGATGTTGCCTTTCATGAATGTCCTTTAACGATGTGATTAAAATATATGATTAATCCTGCTGTCCAATGTCATCCAATGAGAAGTCAGGACTGTGCATCTTTGAGGTCTGTCCTCATCTGTCTCACTGAGCAGATAGGGCATCTCTTACAACTTTTGGCTCTTTCCCAAGTCCAAATGACCATGACAGGTAAATGCTTTGAACCAACCCAGGATGTCAAGGCAGCACAGCCAGCACAACTAAAGATGCAAAATAAGACTTAGAGAACTTCTTCAGAAATTGTCAGGAACGATGGAGAGTGCTCAAGGAAAGGAGTGCTCTGATGGGGGAATAATGGTAATATATCTTTTAATGCAATCATTTTCTTAACTGAACTATTTTTGATCATATTTGGTAGCTTATATTTTGTCATAAACCTTGGTTATACAAAATAATCTATAGTTAATAAACTTTTAAAGCCCTTTAAGTTTTATTCCATCTATTTCAAACAAATATTTTCTCAGTC
>PVKA01035646.1:12004-22552 GCA_004027165.1 Ctenomys sociabilis
TTGAGACAGGGTCTCGCTATGCAGTTCAGGCTGGCTTTAAGCTCACTTTGTAGCTCAGGCTGGTCTCGAACTCACAACAATCCTCCTGCCTCAGCCTCCCGAGTGCTGGGATTACAAGCATGCACCACCACGCCCGGCTTATTCTTCATTGAATTATTTTTTGTCAAATAGACAGGAAATGCCTCCTCAGAATTTACACACACACACACACACACACACACACACCACATACATACAAACATGCACACACTTAAAATCAACCTGAGTATATTTCCACAATAGTATTAAGTATATAAAGATGTACAGTCTCTCTGGAATTATATAGTGAGAGAAAGGTTTTTCAAATAAACTATTTCTTTCCAATAAACTAGTAGTCCCTGTTTAAGGACCCAGTCTTTGAGCTCTGTAGAGACAGGAAGCATGGTGCCCAAAGTGGTTTAAAAGAAAATAAATTTAACAGTGGTTATCTTCTGATGCTAGAAGTATAATTGGTAGGCTTATTTCTATATACAGAAAGAAAAATATTAACTAAAAGTTGAGTGAAAGATTTTCTTTGTTTCCATTTAAATGGACAAAAATAAGGCAAAGTGAATATATCAAAAACAGGGATAGGAAAAGGCAAAAAAGTATGCAACAATAAAATGCATTTTCCATGAAGCTAAAATACTTTTAATGTTCAGCATAGAACTCTAAATTTAAAAGTCTTTGCCTCCAAATATATATGGTCAATTGCTTTTTGAGTAAGTTCAAGTTACAACTTTCATACATAATAACTTTATTTTTAAGTAATATATATTAAATAAGGTTGATATTTATCAGATTTAAGATATTCCAGAAATTTCTACTTGGTCATACATATAAATTTCCAACATTTCCCTTTCTACTAGATAATTCCTTCTGTCATTACGCAAAATTGTACCAATGTTGAGTCTCTGATACAACACTGAATGACAGAAGTACAATATTGAATTGTATTTTGCATTCTAATAAGTTATACATGTCAGAGAACCAGTTTTCTATTTTTGCTGTTCTTTTGAGGTGACTCTAAATACAAAGTTCCTTCTTAGTAGGCAATTTCAACTGATATTTCAATATGATTGAAGTCTTTTACCTTAGAAGAGCAGTTTGCTTAAGCAGTTGTTACACACTAAATTTAAGACTTGATGAATGAGATTTGTAAAATCATGCAGCACAAGGGGCTGGAGGTGTAGTTCAGCGGTGTAGCACTTCCCTGGCATGTGTGAGGCCCTCCCTGATATCCAGCATGGGGTCAAAATACAGCTTTACAATGATAACCCAAAAGATACCAAAATATGTTTAAATTTGCTGTACTCTTTTTAACAAAATATATTTAGATATTTATATGATTTTTGAAGGAAGTGAAACCTAATGTTTATCATATAAAATAGTGTTGATTTTAATGCTGACAGAAGAGACTGAGTGGCAATGTCAGAAATGATAATACATTTTAATATTTCACATTTATGGATACAGAAAACCATTGCTTATAATGACTATTTGTGAAATCAGGTTCAGCTCAGAATACTTGCTTAGCTGGATAGATAATTAGCTCTTTTCAGAAGATTAAATTATTAGTGGCTATTTCACCCTTTCCCAAAACACTGGATTCATTTATTGTAAATTAAATGAGTTCTAAAAAGCTCTGGAGTTGTCCAGGCAATATGTCATTGACAATTAAAAATGTTTACATGCCCCTGTGTATTAGAGTTTAGCAGAACAGTAAAGCAGAGACAGAAACAATGAAATAACAACAAATAAACCAGAAGATAACACAAAAAGATGATGGAGAGAAGAGCATCTTACCCCTTATAAATGAAAGAATCTTTCTTTTATTCATTCCAAAGAAAATACCAGCCCTGTGATCCTTAAGCAGCATACTGCAAATGAAAGCTTGCCCAGCACCAGCCTCCTCGTCACCATCTGAGGTTCAGAAAGAGAAGCGAGACATCACTGTACACAGAAAAATGAAAGATGAATTTAGAATAACCAGTTTTACAAGAGCGAAAACATAGGACAAGTTCACTGGATACATATGTGCATACGTGGAAGCTGTCACTATGAACTTTTCCTTATCCAATAAAATAAACCATATTGATTTCTAACTATTGGCAAACCAGTTCAAATGCAGTTAAGCTAATTTTGCCTTTCATTTTATGTCTTCATGTTTCCGAGGTTTAGAATATTTAAATTGTATACCTTGCATCAAATAATAACATGCTCATTACTCTGACAATAACCATGACTAAATTTGCTTTGGAAGCTTTATTAACTTACTATTTTATTTAAATGGCCATTCACAGAAATGAAATACCAAGATGGCTGCAAAATATTTCTAAATTTCAAAGAATAGGATCAAGAAGGCCTGTTGATTCATCCTAGCCTATTGCACAGTCAAGCTTAATCGTCAACTTGATTGGCTTAGGAGTAACCTGGGGCAGAGTGAAGCACAGCTAGTTGTGGCATGCTGGGCCATGGGCCTTGTCCTGTGTAGGCATCATATGTGGTCCCAGCTTCCTTTCTTTCTGGTCCTTCTCCTTGCTCTGCAGCCCAGCGGGCACAAACTGTACTGCATCATTGCCTCATTCTTCCACACTAACATTTCTGTCTGGAAGCTGTTCAACATGAACCATGGTTCTCCTGGGATGACAAACCAAATGATTTTCCAATTTTTCAAACTGTGGGTATTTAGTATTGTGTCCAGGAACAGGAAAGCCGAGTAAGACCTACATCCACATGGATGGAGGAAGTGGGCAGCTTGCATCGGACATCTCAACAAGTGATCAGGGTCTGTGTGCTGGATTAGTAAGCAGAAAGGAATGACGAAGTACAGTTTGCTCCTCTTGTCCTCTCGCACAGAGAAATCTGTTGTTATATTATGGTAGGACGTTAGGTCTGATTAACCAGACACCTTCACCTACTTGCATTTGTGTAACACCTCAGGACCAATCCTCGTTCCATTGTCATAAGAGAAGCAGAAAGTAAGATAATAAGACCAAGGCAAAAGATTCTAGGTTAGAGCACATGCACATATTTCCTGGCCTGACCTTCAGTCATTCTCCTAGTTACTCTTCTCTCGTTGCTGGGACAAATACCCAATGCCCCAAATGAAGGAATGAAAGGTTTATTTAGCTCACAGTTACTGTGGGTTTCAGTGTGGATTAGGCTGCCTCTAAGGCAGAATGGCACATGGCTGAGAGCATCAGTGCATGGTGGTGGAACAGCAGCAACAATGCAACAAAGAGCAATGGCTAAAGAAAGTCCAGCTCTGTCCCTTATACTGCATTCAGGCTCTCTGCCTCAGGCTGGGGAAGTACTCATAGCCATAATCCCAGCAGTACTAAGACCCATAATCCCAGCCTTGGATCACACAGAATCCCAGTGGATCATGAGTTAATCACAAACTCTAGAAGTCCCCACCCATGACTACATGAAGCTTTGGGGGGACAACTAGACACAAGCCGTAACAGTCACCTTTCCCCCACTTAAACCTGATTAATGTTCATAAATATGCACTATATTGCACACATATAATTAAATCAGAATGAACAATGTGAGAGTCCTGAGCACAGTCCTAAGATGACTCAGTACAGTGTCAATCATTCCTGTCAATTTCACCCCAGACACTCGGTGAAGGGTCTAGGGCTTCTTTTAAATTCCTAATACCTAATTTATGTGTGCCAGCTGTGCTTCTTTCTTTCCTGATGTTCTAACAATTCTTTTTTTTTTTTTTTAATTCATGCTGTTCCTATTATTTCTGCTCGCATTGGCCTTTCCAGAGCTCATTGTCTCATGATCTTTAGTAAATAGAACTGACTTTCATTTACCATTGAATGTACACGTCACAATTCTTTGCTCATTGTACACAAGAGCTTGGAATTGACTTGTTGGAGTCACTATACCTTAATGCTTGCATCTGCGTAAGGTGGGTACAGTGCCTGGGAAAGCAAACTCAGACTTTTGTTTTTTGCAGAGCCAGGAATTGAACTCAGGACCTTGTGCTTGCCAGGCAAGCACTTATTCTACTGAGCTATCTCCCCAGCCCCTCAGACATTTTTCATCATAAATGTAAGTTTCCTTTCTGGAGCCAATAAATAACATAGAGATATGAGTACTAGGAAGTTATTAATTGATCATTCAAATGGGACTTTAAAGTTAGTTGTTTTGTTCTGTTCCTTTTCACTTAGAAAAAAATGGCCTCAGGAGCCATTGTAAAAGAGGCCATTTTAGGGCAAAATGTTTCCCTCATCTCTCCATAGGACAGAAGAAAAGAGAGAGTGTACGAGACTGATGACACGAGGAAGCCTCAAACAAGAAAGGGAACCATAAGATGAAGACAGCTCAAAGTTATAAAGCACGGTGGGGATTTGTGCGATAGCTCTGTGCTCCCTCTGCCCTCCTCCCCCGTTTCTTACTTAGCAGATCTTGCCAACCTGCAATCAACAAGATGGTAGTTTGAGGGAAACTCTCTTCTACTTCCTTGGAGTTGGTTTCGAGTAAATAATTTTTGTTATTACCCAATATATGGAGAAAGTACATAAATATATAAAGAGGAAGAAAATGAAACAATGGTATTGCTTTTCCAATTAAACAAATGGGGCTGGCCAAATAGCTCAGTGGATTAAAGGGCCCACTTAGGCCAGATTCAGGGACAAGGGCTCGAGCCCCAGGCCTGCCATGCCGGCCATACCCCCAGGGTGCGCCGAGATAACAAATGAGATCGGGCATGGTGGTGTGTGTTGGTGGTGTGTGCCAATAATCCCAGCGCTTGGGAGGCTGAAAGCAGGAGGATCACTTAGCAGTCCCATGAGTGCAGTGAGTCCCTGTAGACACTGTACTACACACATAATAAAAAGAAAGGAAACCAAGATAATATAGCATGGCTCATGTAAATTACATCCATTGAATTTTGCTCTATTTTATAAGAAGTTTCCAGTTGCTGTTGGCAACTACAGTTAGAAGAAGTAATAATTATCGTCTTTTTATTTACATATCCTGCAACATAATGGAGTGCAGTAAAATTTATCAGGATACTCATGTTAGGAGTATAAAAACTGGATTTAGTCAATTTTGAAGACAATTATTCCAGTGTTTACATATAATATACTTAGCTATTTAAAGAGTGTGAATTATGTAACAAACGTATATTTTAACTTAGATGAACAAAAGAGACATGTCTGCGTCATTAGAATGGGAGGGGAGGGAGACGTCACAGCAAGTGTCTGTGTGGCGAAGAGGGTGAGGAGGACTCAAGATAGGGCTTGCTCCAGCTGCCAAGAGGCCCAGAGCTGCTGCCAGGCTTGAGCAGCCCAGGGGAGGCTCACACACGTAACAATGCAAAGTTGCTGCAATGCCTCTCCAGGGCAGATTGCTTCAGAGACCACCCTGTGCACAGCTGAAAGGGAATTCAATGTAGAACAATTTTCAGTCGGAGTCCATTTTTCTTATTTCCTCCTCAACTGTCATTTAGAATTTGATGCTCCATTATTTATTGCCTTTAATTGAAAGTTTTAATTACTTTTCTTGACTTTGATTCAGAAAGAGGTGTTGGAGAACGCTAATTTTAGTAAGAAGATGCAGATATGATTTATCTTTACAATTATAAAAAACTTCCCTATTGAATCATAAGTTTTATTCAGAGTAGTTATCTAATTTTTCTTGACATTCTTTTTGACAGATGGCTATTAGCTTTATGAAAATAAAATATGCCAGAACTTGATATTAAACTATTGCGTATGAAACAAAGTCTCAATGCTATAAATTTTACTGACAAAGTTTTTCTTTGCACACATTATAAAGGCAGGCAGACTCTTCAGCCACTTCATATCTCTGGCTGAACAGTGCAAATATATACAATTAATTGTCTCTACCAAGTTCTGGCTTTGATGACAAACACAAGGCAAATGGAACATTTCACCTCTGGGAAGGAATATAAAATTGTGTTTCTCTAATTTGTACAAGTTTGCAAAATCACCTCATTACATGATTCAAGAACACAGAATTTAAAAATTATGCCCAACTACAGCCTTTGCAAGATTGTTTTAACAAAAGATGTAGTCTGTTTGATGAATACTGTGTAAAAATGAGATGACATCAGAGTGTTGCAAAGCTGGCTAGGGACACAGGTGTAACCTGTTAGTTAAACAGCAGGACCCATGTGCAGACAGTCTCCTGAGAGCCGGAGCTGGTCTTTCACAGAATGGCTGAGCTCTGACAGCAGCCTGAGGAATGGGTGGCACAGAGCGAGGTCACACCCAGCTCCCTGCTTCTGTGTTTTTGCACAGCAGCCCACACTTTCTTGTAGAGTATACTTGCTTTCTACTTTTACTAAGCTCAAACTTGCTCTGTAGAGCCTGCTTCTTTTTGCCTTTAATATGTGTGAAACTTTGCATCCATTTGTGTTTGTCTTGACTAGTTCTTTGTTCAGGAAAAAAAAGCTACTGGAAAAAGTGGCTTCAGTACCCCTAAACGTGTTTGGTAGGCTGGCCAGGAGGTAAGGTAGCAGGGCACCTAGTTGTTCTTTTTTTGAAATCTATCGCTCAAAAAGTGTTTTTCTTTGTATGTTTGTATTCTGGGAAATATATGATCTTTTCTTGTTTTGTTTTCTTTTCTTTATCTTTGGGAAGAACCAGGGATTGAACTCAGGCCCTTGCGCTTGCCAGGGAAGCGCTTCTTCCACTGAGCCATCTTCCCAGCCCTTATGCGATCTTTTTTCACCCCTCCTTCTTCAGGATGATTTTCATCTTTCCAAGGGCTCAAATCCTTTGCGGTCATTAAGGAAGCGTACTAGTGTGTGGTAAACATTAAAGAATGCCCGTGAGCCCAGGGAGCTGCCTCATGGTGCTAGAATGGCTCCCCTCTGTGGCCCAGCATGTGGGAGGAAGACGTAGGTAGCCTTCTTGCACTCCCCAGGGCACAAGAGGCCCACGGGTGCACCTCCCATTGGCGTCCCTTTTCCTTTGTTCTTTTTCCAGGTTAACCACTCATGGCAGTAAAGAGCAGCCAGAGAGCCCATTACTAATGCAGTCAGAGACCATTTGACTTCCACGTGTGTGCCTCAGAGCTTAGAATGTCTTTTTGTCCTTATATCTGTACATGGTAGTGTACTCATGAGAGTTCCTTCATCCTTTTGGAGGATTTAGCTGTTGGTAACTTGGTCTCCTTCTAAGTCCAGTTTAACCCCGACCACCCCCCTTTTTTTTTGCTTTAAGGTTGATCTGTGATTTTGCTATAGATGGACTTTTGTTGCTGGGTATCATCAGCGAAGCTTCTAAGAGAAATTCAGTTAATTTAAGAGTCTAGATCTGGTGACCTCCATGAGCAAAAGGGCCGCCTGCAACACTAAACTCAAGCAGCCCTGAGTGTGTATAAGCAGAGCATTCCTGGTGCTAGTTGGGTAAATGAACAAGGGCATATTTTCTCAAGTAGGAGAGGAAGTCCCTGTTGGGGGGCACATCCTACCTGACCCGTGGACAGTGAAGCTTTGCCTTGACCACTACTCAGGTGGCTCAAGGATTTACCAAACAGGGGCAGGCACCCTTATCTTAGGGGAGTTTCTACAGGGTCCTGTGGGCAGACTATACCTCTCCCTCTAAGGAGCCAATGGGCCAATGCTGTAGACCCCAATCATCAGGCCATTACAGTGTATAATAAAATGACCCTGAAGGATTCACAGTAGGCCATAGGTATGGAAAGCTCTAAGGAAAAAAAATAAATGAAAAAGCACTAGAGGTGCTTGCTTCCCCAGAGATGTCCACTAGTAAAATTGAGTCTCAGAGGATACTCTAGAGCATCAACAGGTTTGCATTCTTCTCTAGGGAATGCCCTCTGAAGGACCTCAAACCTGATCTCCTCTCTCTCTCTCACTCTCTCTGTGTCTGTCTGTCTATTTCTCAAAGGAGCCTCAGGGATTCCATCCTTGTCTTTCCTGTTGAAATATTGTTTGGGTCCAATAACTAGAAAATGATGAGAGATGGGTAAGGACTGGCTGTCTAAATTCTTATCTGGACATTTTATTTTATTTTGAAAAGGCAAGAAATGCAACATGAAATGCCTATTGCTCAGGTTGTAATAGCTCTTCCACTCTTTAAAGGGTCAAGGACCACAGTAACATAATTGTGCTTTATCTCATATAGTTTTTCACTTGCCTGATGGTAGGGGCTAGAGTCAGGTGGTGAGGTGTTCTCTTAGGACAAATTCAAGCTCAGTATGAAGCAGGTATTGTGATACTCATTCTTGAGAGGGTGATGACCTTACATGACCCTAGTCCTTTTCCAACTCTGTCTGCCTTTTTCCTAGGGCTTTTGGGTATGTGCATATGTGTGTGTGTGTGTGTCTGTGTGTGCCTGCATGTGTGTGTATGTGAGTTGCTTTCCCACTTGCACTAGAGCCACTGATATTTGCTGGCATTTTTTCCTTGTATTAGCATTTTTTTTCCTCTGTTTAGAAAGAAAAGAGAAAAAGGACAGGAAGCAGTTTAGCATCTCTTCCTCACCAGCTGTTCTTCCCCTTTTTCAAACCTGGTAACAAAGTTAACACCTTTGTCAACGTTTTCTGTTCTTTCCTGAGAGGGCCTGGCAGCTCTGGGAGGAAAGCCTCCAAGTGGGTATGATTCTCAGTCTGCCCTCCATCTCTACAAATGTTCCTGTTATTCTAGTTCAGTCCTTCTCAGAGTGCACCTCCATTATCTTGAACATACAAATTTTGCCTCCCTCCCTCTCTCCCTTCCTCCCTCCCTCCCTCCTTCTCTCCCTCTCTCCTTCCCTTCAGCCCTCCCTCTTTCCTTCCCTCCCTCCTTCCCTCCTTGCTGGCACTTGTCTCTCTAAGACTCTAGGTAAGACTCTCTTTAATGGGTTCTTAAGCAGCTGTGGTAAAAGGTAGCTTTCAGGTCTATTTTGTTTTGTATGGTGACTGATGATCTTTATGTCATAGCATCCCAGAAATTGAAAATGAAAGCTCCTTGAAGACCCCATAATTCCTTAACTAAAAAACTTAGAGAAACAGAAGAGGGGCGGTAGCATGGTCTGGAACCCACAGTATGTCAGACATTGGCACATTAAGTCATTCAGCAGAGGATCAGTTCTAAGTTTTATAACACTTCCACTTTCCAAATAGACACTAAACTCTGTGACGATGAGAAGACTGCTGAGATAGCCAAGAAGTAATTACGTTTTAATTGATGCTTGCCTGATGGCGTGCTCTCCTCTGTCTGCTGGGAAGTGCTATATTTTATGCCTGTGTCCACAGCTGTTATCTTTTATGCACTAAAAATGGCATACAAGAAAAGGCTTTTTAAAAACATGATTTTATTGAAGCATTTACAAAAGATCACTGCTTTTAATTTTATTAGAAATTTATCTGCTAAAATTCTATTCCTTAGAGCCAGAAAGCATGTGGGGGTCTCATATGGGGTCCAGATTTCAGTCTTGGGACTTTATCTCTTATAAAACACAAAATATATAATTAAAGTGATTACTTCACAACACAACATTGTCATTTCTTAGCCTTTGGTCTTGCAGCACTTGTTCAGTTATCAATTTCATCCCATAAGAATAAGACATACTGTATACCAACCAAATATTATTTATAACAGACATTTATATACTTCCATGACATAGTACCAAGACATTATGCTATGCAGGTAATAACAGTTTTATATTAACATTGCAGGTACTTCCACTGAAAAGTAAATCGTGTTTACAAAAATGGGGAAAAATGTAAATTTAATGTTGTGTGCTATTGCTCAGGTTGTAATAGCTCTTTCATTCTTTAAAGGGCCAAGAACTACAGTAACATAATTGTGCTTTTATCTCTGATGATCCACCTTCGCTTGCCTAATGGTACGGGCTAGAGTCAGGTGGTGAGATGTTCTGGACTTTTAGCTCTAGCACCATTGTTTATGTAATGTGTCTTTGAAAATACTTTGTTATACTTTCAACATTTTTGAAAGATAATTCTTGGAGATTTTTTTCCATCTGTACATTTTAAAAATCTAACAGTTACAGTGTTTCTGTTCTTCAGTCAGACAAATTTAGAAATGTTCCAGCTATCTATGAAGCTCAAATTGCTTGTTGGAAAGGACTATGTGACTGAATGTTTCTCCAAATCATATTTATAGAATCAGACATTGAAATCTCTTCACATGAAATTTTTCAGAACGTAGAAATATCTTGACATTAAATGGAGTGCTAACATTAAGAACTTAGAGAAAAGTAATTGCTAGAATCTTAAAGTTAACACATTAGTACTAGATGAATTTGAAAGTGGAAAAAAAACATAATTGTCTTCATTACCATTTGAAGTAGATTGGAAAATGGTCCATCTCCCCAAAGATATATAGGTCCTAGTACCTAGAGATGGAAGTGTTGCCATAGAAAGCAAAGTATTTGCAAATGGGATTAAGTTAAAATGCATGGTTGGAGAAATGATCCTAGATTATTTACAAACTACTTTTAGGATACACAGGGATAATCCAGGATTCATCTCCCGATTTCAAGAGGGAAGCAGTTAGAGATTTCCTTATAAGAATGA
>PVKA01035647.1:0-22444 GCA_004027165.1 Ctenomys sociabilis
TGTGCCTGCATGTGCTGTGTGCCTGCATGTGCTGTGGGTGTGCATGTGCTGTGTGCCTGCATGTGCTGTGTGCCTGCATGTGCTGTGGGTGTGCATGTGCTGTGTGCCTGCATGTGCTGTGCACCTGCATGTGCTGTGTGTGTGCATGTGCTGTGTGCCTGCATGTGCTGTGTGCCTGCATGTGCTGTGTGTGTGCATGTGCTGTGTGCCTGCATGTGCTGTGAGTGTGCATGTGCATGCCTGCAGCTCACCTGTACATACTCCACAGCCTCTTTCTGGACTGCTCTTGTTGATTCAGAAGGCAGTGCTCAGTGGTCCAGCACCTGCTGAGTGGAACCACCCAGCCCGCCACAGCCCATGGTCAGGCAGTGCCCACACAGGGGATTGTTCAATGACATGCTCAGTGAAGGGCCAGGCTACCTTCAGAAGGTTGACAATGTGTGGCACAGGCATCAACGGTTGGGATGGAAGTCAGCTGTGCCACAGAGCAGGCTCCAAAGACAGGCGGCATCGCAGTCCATCTATGAAACCTGTGAACTCTTGATATGTGGAGGTCTGGGCTGGGCTAAGGGGCAGGAGATGGGCAGATGCCATTAGAGAACCAGGAAGCAGCCGCACCTGTGCCCTGAGGCCCCCGTGATGAGCTTCGCATGGCCTCACCTGCAGGCCGTAGCACAGGAAGCCGCCTGCCGGGCAGAGCCCCTCAGTGGTGCCCTAGTATTCAGCTTTGTTTATGGTTTCTAAAGCTTTCAAACATTATATGATTGCAATCCTCAATCCTTTCCTTAATGCTTATGGAAGGCCTCATCCACTCAAAAATTATACAAATAGCCACCCACGTTTCTCGGCATTTCCTGGCCTCTTTTAGCATGTGAAATCTTCAAGAATGAATTTACATTTTCTTGTTGGAGATTCTGAACAAATCCATTCTCATTGCTGCAGATCATGTTGTGACGGTTGCACTTTAATACACACATGCAGAGTATAAATACACACACACACACACACACACACACACACACACACACATTCTGAGCAGAATGAAAGGCCCTCTGTGCTCCAGAGTTGCCGGAGCACCTGTCAGTCCTCCGGGCCATCCACGGGATCAGCCGCTTTCACAGTTCCCTGAGTCCCTCCGGGTGCAGCTGCCTACTCACACCTGGGAGAGTTCTGTGAGCATGAGGACAGGACTGCTCAGCCAGCGCAGGAGTACAGCGCAGCGCAGGTATCTGATGAACGAGGGAAAGGGGGGAGTAAAGGAGAGAGCCTGAGAAGGAAAGGCCATCCTGGGTGGGCTCTGTGCTCCACAAGCCACCCCACTCACTGTCTCGAGAGGCTTTCTCAGCACTCATGGTGCAATCTAACTGAACCCAGCATGGATGGTGGCTGATTTCCCTGACCTCAGAACATAGTCTTGCATACCTGGCCCACCCAGGCCCAAAGTGGGGTTGTGTGTGTGACCTTTCAGAGACACCTGACACTCACGATTATGGCCCCACCCTCCTTATGCTGAGTGCAGGAGAAAGAAGCTGGAAGTGGAAGCGGACCGGTCACCTTCACCTGAGCCTGGGCCAGCACAGCTTCCCAAAACCCCATTAGCCACATCCTGCCTGGCCATCACCAAGCACCTGCTCTTCCCACAAGGCTTTGCTACCCACAGTTCCCTCCCTCCCCCAGTTTTTCCACATTAACTGTAATTATTGGATGTGTAAATTGCCATCAATGGAATGACAATGACTCAATTAAAGAAGGAGATCTGAAGTCAAAACTGTCACCTCAGAGAAATCAGACATGACAAAGAGAGGATAAAAGCAGCTCTGTAGGGCAAGAGCTCCAGAGTTAGCTTCTCAGCCTCCAGGGACCTGTCCCTCAAGCTCAGGTTTCCATTCCAGCCTAGAGGAGGGGTGAACCCACCAAGCACTGCAGCAAGGCTGGCCCAGGCCCTGCAAGCCTGGAAGCTGACAAGGGGACCAGGAAGGAGGATGGCCGCTGCCTCACCCGCCTCTCCACACATCCATGAAGGTGCTCCCCAAGGCAAGGCCCAGTAGGTGCTGAGCCAGGCAGTCTCCCAGATGGCCATCCCCATGGAAGATGCCCTGGGGCCTGTGACAGCAGACTTGGATGGGCAGGGGGAGCTAGCACTAAGCAATGCAGGGTCCAAGCTGGTGAGGGGCTAGAGTGTAGGGTCTGGAATGTAGGGCAGCGTCACAGCTCCCCCCCCCCGGGGGGAGCTCTTCATTTACATGGAGACATGGGAAATACACCAAACTCATGAGGGAAACACAAAGCTCACAGATGCAGTTAAAGCCACCCTGTGTCTGACTGACACAGCCTAGCCTTACCAAAAGGAAACAGATGTTTCTACTGTATCATATCGCTCCCTCTGAGATTAGATCAGGTTGAGTTTGTCGACGAACTATTATGCAGCCAAACATATCTTACAGAGGAGAGCCAAAGGAACTTTCTGGCAAGCAGGTGGAAAACAGCCTGAATCCATTGTCTTTGCCTGTGCAGAGGAAGGGTTGCTGCTTAATTGAGTGAAGCTGGCCTTTCCATGTGAATCCATGCTTGCCCTTAAATATTTTTTTAAAAAGCTACAACCAGGACTTGTCATCAGAGAGAAAAGGGATCAGGCACCCAGGTGACAGCCATGCAGCTGCCAGTGCTGCGATGACAGGTCCCAGAGCCACACAGAGCTGCCAGACCCTGGCACGGGCTGCGCCTTTTTCAAGGTGGGGGGCGGGGCCCACAACATCCTCAGGGACTATCACTCCGGAGCAACGCAGCCCTGTCAAGCCTGTCACACTGATTCTCCAGACAGGTTGTTTTACTTCCAGCAGTATGTGAGTCAGTATGGAAAGACAAAAGAAAAGTTGAGTTTAATCAAACAGTAAAAGCAGCAGAAATCATGGTATCCTTCAGCGTTCTTGCAATTGTATCAGCAACCACAAGTGCTCCACAGGACCATGACATGTGCCCTGAGGACCACAAGGCCAGGCTCAGGCTGCCGAAGCCGGAGCTGAGGACAGCCTCTCAGTGTCCACTGGAAAAGATGCTTCTCTCCTAATGCAGAGAACAGCAGAGCTTCAGACTAATTCTGATCCTTGCTGAAAAAGAACCCAGTGTCTCAGGTAAGGGAACGCTAGTTACCAGTCCAAAATGATTTGGCAGATATTTAATGTGGCACTTCCATTTCTCCTGAAGTGCAAGTAGGTGGTGTATCTGTAGTTTAGAATTTCCTGGAGGCGAGAAAGTGTGGGACAATATTGTCACACTAGTCTGAATCAGACACTGCATGAAGCATCACAACCGGCCATGGCCCGTGCCTTTGGGAAGTGCACAGGGCAGTGGATGAGACCAGTGAATATCAGACCGCTTGAACAGGGTGGCAATGGTTAGTGACACAGAAGATGTTCAAGGGTGTTAAGTCAGCCCACAGACATGTGTTCACCGGGCCCCCATGCCAAGCAGCCACAGCCGCCGGAGAGTGCTGGGCTGCGGATGGGCTCGCTAGCATTTGAAGGAATCCCTGCAGGGAAATCAAACCAATCCTGCGGCCTGGCTACCAGCTACCATGGCAAAGCCCACAGGAGCCAGCCCACCAAGTTGACTGGAAGAGATCACCACCATCCGCTGCTCTGGAAGCCTCCTGCATGCCTTCCTTTCTGCATTTCTTCCAGCTCAGGCCTAAAACACTAGTCAAGCAGAGGTCCAGGTAAGACCCACTTAGAGAGGTCTCCGCTGTGCTCAGAGCGGCCACAGGGGCACAGAGATGTTACTTCCTGAAAGCAGATCTCACTGGGCACTCACAGTGTTGGAGCATGAACACAGGTGCAGCTTCTGCACTGGCAGATACAGCAGCAGGGGGAGGGGAGGGGAAGGAAAGAGGAGGGGAGGGGATGGGGAGGGAAGGGAAAGGAGGAGAGAGCAGGGGAAGGAGGAAGGGAAGGGAGGAGGAGGGGGAGGGGAGGAGGAGAAAGCTTCCAAAGATGCCCACCGCCTTCTGTCAAGAGAACGAAAGCCAGGAGCTGGGAGTCGCTGCCGTTCACATACATCCCACACAGCCAAATTGGGCCTGCTCCTCACAAAAGCTGTAGCTCTTGATGGAGGTGCACACTGTGGCCGTGGGCCTCGTGGAATGTGTCTATGCAATACAGTTTGGAGATGGCCTGGAATGCCATTAAACAGCAGTTCAGTTACACTTTAATCACCACAGGCAGACCTAGATGCCGCTATGATTATGACAAAGGAATCTATTCTTACTGTCTTATGGAATCTATATTTGTTGCATCTGAGATAGAGCAATCTTCCCACAAGGCTCCCCATTTATTCATGAAACAGTGGCAACTGTGGGTCAGCCAACTGCGTCGTCCTTGGGCCCTGAGAGGCAGCAGCAACAGGACGGAGCACTGTCCACTCCGCAGGCATCTCCACAGCAGGCCTGCTGTGGTCCCTGGAGGCTGCTGGGAGTCCAGCCTGCTGCAAATGGGAGCAGCCCGGCCACACCGTGGGCTGACCATCGGGGACGCAGGGGCACTGTCTCATGAGTTCCCACTGCAGGCGGAGAACAAGCTGAGCCCCAAGTGAGAACTACAGATGCTGAAGGGAAAGACAAAAGCCCATCAACCATCCCAGGACTGCGGCAGGGGAAGCTTCAGAGAACCGTTAATCTTCCTGGCCCGAGCTCACGTGTGATTTGGGATTAACAGTGTCTGTGCTGAACAGGCATTCACAAGACACCCACACGTCCACAGGCTGTGGACAAGAGGGTGGGAGGGTGTGGAACGCAGTCACAAATGTGGGACAACGCCATGGCGGGGGCAGGTACCATAACAACGAAGTCACACAGGTGCTAAGGATGAAGCACGGGCCCAACAGGTGAACAACTCCAGTGCCACTCAACACCTGTGTCCTCTGAAGTGGCAAAAGGGCCCACAGCCTGAGGCGACAGCTTTGGAGCAGGTGAGCAGAGCCTCTGAAGGTAACATCCAGCAGCCGTGCAGTGTAAGCCACTTACCTTGCATCTGCCCATTCCTGGCTGGGCCCAAGGCAAACTCAGACCTGTGCCTGAGAGCCAGTGCTTCACACCTCTCCCAGCCTCAAAGGCCCCAGACCAACCCAGGGGAAGATTTTACACCACAACATGAAACACCTTTGCAGTCTCTCTGTGCCCTCCAAAAGAGAAATTCAGCTGCCATGTGGCTAGACTGGGGGCTGAGAGTTGAACAGGTGGCGAGGTTCTACCCCCTAGGATGGCCAGTCCCCTTCTCTCTGTCTCAGCCAGCAAGGTTCAGGGGCACACACCTGTACCCGACACTGGGAAGCTGGGACAGGAAGACCACACATTTCAGCCTAGCCTGGGCAACTTCCTGACTTGGAAATCCCTGTCCAAAAGTAAAAAATAGGTGGGCAACATAGCCCAGGCTTAGCGTTTAATCCCCCACCATACATACACTAAAAAATTCAAAAGTGGCCTCTCTGGGAAGCCTGCTTGCTTGTCGTGTTCCAGTGCAGCATGCAGGCCTTGGCCAGGTGCAGCCCCCTCTCATCCTGGCCTTCCTGGCTACCAGAACTATGAGATCAATGCAGCACTCTTGTTGGTAAACCACCCTGCCTAGGTATCCAACTAGAGCAGCAGAAGACAGACTGAGACAGCCATAGATGGGGCGCTCTTCCCTAACAGCCTCTAGCTCCTAGTCTAAAGGCTAGAGTGGGGCCGTGAATACAGCTCAGCAGCACAAGCACCTGCCAGGCAAGTACACGGTCCTGAGTGTAATTCTTGGTAAGAAAGAGAAAAGGAAGGAAGGAAGGAAGGAAGGAAGGAAGGAAGGAAGGAAGGAAGGAAGGAAGGAAGGAAAATGACCCATGTGCAGCTGAAAAAAAATGTGTATTCTGGAAGGAAGGAAGGAAGGAAGGAAGGAAGGAAGGAAGGAAGGAAGGAAGACTAGCATAAAATTCTGGTGTTCCTCACCTATTCTCATGCAGATTCTTTCTGATACACTAACTTCAGCTTCTGTTAAAGTCAAAGTCTTCTGTCAAGTGAAAGGTATGTGTCCCACCCAGCCCTAACCCAAGGTGTCATCTCTAATAGTGGTCACAAAGGGTCTGCATGTGTGTCTAAATTAACACAGTGCTTTGTAAGACTGCCTGAGGACATTACACAAATGTATTACTTATTCTATTTAGCAATCTAAGAAACAGATACTGTATTTATGGCTATTTTACATATTTAAAAACTCAGTCTCAGAAAGCCCAAGTACTCTGGCTTGATTCCATGACTAGTGACAGATGAGATTACTTGGTGCTATGACTTGAATGCCATCTCAGGGACCCTGGGAATCCCCACACAGAGCATAGGGGGAGCCAGAGGCAGGCAGCATGAGTGCATAGGAGACCAGGGTTGGACGCACCCCCCCAAGAGCCCAGCTGCAGTAACAGAGCACACATGGGATAACAGCATGAACAGAGACACTGGTAACGTCCACTGCTAGGGGCTGGGAAGCCCCAGATGTGCGGCTGCACCTGAGAAGGGTCTTCCAGCCACATCCTAGCACAGTCCTGCACCACCAGGGAGCAGGGAAGGCTGAGCAAGCACCTGCAGCTGACCTCTCCCACACCACCTACTACTACTTAGTTCTCACCTCTCCATACTGTTGCCCTTGGAATTAAATTCAAAGTAGGACTTTAAGAGGACACATTTGAGCCACCACACTTAGAATGCTTCTCTTTGGAACCACTGATACCATGGTGTTGAACAACACTGACCTTCCAAGAGCAAGCCCTCAGGACCCCCCTATGCCACCCCCAGATGGGCCCCTTTTGGTCCCTGGAGTGGGAAAGACCACCTGCAGTGTGAAGAGAGAAGAAAAGGCCCCTCACATCAGGGCCAGGGATACATCTCTTTACCGTTGCCTTCCACAGTTGCCCATGTGGCTGTAGACCAACTATGGGCCAACCAAACAGAGCCACTCTGAGTGCTGCCAACATGGGGTTTTGGCACAGCTGGCAGAGGAAACATCAAGAGCAGCCAGAGCCCTGTGAGAGTGACTGAAGCTGTGTACCTCTACAGACTGTCCTAGACCTCTGTGGGAGTGGAGAAAGGACAGCCAGGCAGAGGAACAGCGAAAGGCTCCACCCTTCTGAAGCCTCTGAACAGAGAAACCATTGGATTGATTCTCTGAGGCCCCTCCTAGCTCAAACTTTGTCACTTGAACTCCACCTCCTTCTGCACCCTCCTCACCTATTGGCAGGCCCTGGAGGTGAGGCCCAAGGAAGAGAAAGCATTTGTGCTGCTTTGAGTCATGGCAGCCTCCCTCCTCCTCCTCACTCCTGCCACAGACAGGTAGAGGCTCACCTATGGAGGTGATTAAGCAATCTGAAATCATTTGGCAGAATATTGGCTAAAGATTGCTAAGCAGGCTGAGGCAGCCGAACACTCAAGACATTCGGGGTGATAGGAGATAACAGGCTGTCCGATATGTTGTTTAGCGATAGATTGTAATTCTAGACACGATGTTCATTATTCCACTGTGTGGACTCTAATTAACTGCCAGAGATGTATTGTTGAGGGGATGATGGATTATGCTAGGGAAACTATTAATACAACTCATTCGCTTCTGCCCATGTGCTGCTCAAGCCCAGAACAACTGACTCTGGAGATGGCAAGCTGTAAAGAGAGGATCAGGATGGTGGCTTCAGGCCTGACAGTGAGGACATAATCAGTGCCCCCCACCTGTGCCTGAGGTCTCTGTCCTTCCCGGCTGCACAATTGCAGCACACGAGTCCCCAGTGATGGACAGATTCCCCTTGAATAGTCAATGGCACCGAAAGCAATTGGATAAATTTAGTGACATAGAAAGTATGTGTGGTCTGACCTGAGTCTAGGAAAGATGTGGGGGTCACACCTGGAGTGAGTGACACTGGGTTGAAGTCAGTCAACCACCCAGAAAGCTGGTACAGAAACAAGTCTGCACTAAGGACAGCAAGCCTTCCCCATGTGGCCCTCCCAAAACCTCTCTTTCCCTTTGCTTTACCAAACTGGTCATTCTGCTGAATTCCACATATTTTAAAAGACCATGTGAGTTATGCTTTCCCAGAGAAAATGAATTATTTAAGAAAGTGGCCTAAGTGGTTGTAGGAAGGGTTAAGTCAGAAGTCTGGAGAGCAGCTCAGGAGGCTGGAATTCAGGCAAGAGTTGAAGAAAGCTTGGGTTAGGGCCGTAGGCTTTTGCCTGACTGTACAACCTTTGACCCCTTGTTATGGAAGGTGGTCCACTATGCCTCCTTATGGTCACTGACTGTGGGTGCCAATCACACCTACAGAGTCCCTCTACCACAACAATATACTAGTTTTCACCAAACAACTGTGCTCCATAATCTCACTAAGTTGACACAAAAATCACCATCACAAAGACAGGCTGGCATATCAGATTGGACTCATCTGGAGGACAGAAAACCCAGCCTCATGGCCATGTCGTATTACAATTAAAGGAGCCTTTAGCTGTGTCTTGCCTAATACTGTATCTCACACTGGGGATGCTTATGATGGTATTTATTATTTTACTGTGTACTAAGGATGAAGGAAATTAAACTAGGATACAATGGTACTTATTACATGCATAATTTTAATTTTATATTTGTTCCAAGAGCCGTTAAGGCTTATTTTGGCAATGCTTTTTATTATAGATTATGCTTTTACATATGTAAGAAAATCAGTAGAATAAATTAAAGTATTCTTAAAAGCTTTTCATATTCAGAATCCACCCCTACTGCAACACTTCTTGATTCAGAGCTGCTGATGTTCAGGCTTTGTGCATAATATTGTCTCAGTGCATCACAAGCCTCCCTGATGCCACATTTTATAGGAGACTGGGTAAGAACTGAAGCCACTGGGAGCCCTTCAGTGGGTTTTGCAATTAGTGAGAGCTCGCCTACTTTTGACTCTTCTTCAAGAATGGCACTAAACGTGCTTAACTCACTATCCTCTGTGCACCCTCAATTTAATTCGTAGAAGCCTAGAAAAACCCACCTATGCTATCCCTTGGGTAGTTTTCTAGGCCACTGATACCCAGCCTGCAGGTTCGGAGGTTGGAGCTCTTGATTGCAACGCCAGTGCTGGCGATGCGCACCATGCCACGGCCAACACCCAGCTTCAGTGAGTGTGAGACATCATGACACATTCCTCTTGCAAAGGCAATGAAATCTGGGGAGGGAGTGTCTACTGCATTCAGCAAACAACCTTTGGCAAGTAATTATGGGCCTCACAGCACCCTCCCCACTTTCAGCATCTTAGCCACAGGACTATTTCTCGAGGGGGCACCGCTGTGCTCTGCATCCTAGAGATGCCGTAAGGAAGCAGCAGAGAAGTCCTTACTGTAAGAAGTTTCTTACAGTAAATATGAAATCCTCACTGATCTTAAAGTGTTACCAGTGCCCGTCTAGCTGAGCTGGTAGAGCACGAGACTCTTAAACACGTCACTAAGCAGATACTGTGTCTCTCACAAATGCTTCTGTATCAGTGTTTTACTGGAGGAACAGGTATAAAGCAAGAGTATAAATGTATAAGAAGTTACAAGATTGGCTTATGATCAGCCACAGTCAGGTGAGGAAGCATTCAGAGGCATCGGCACACTGGAGACTGAGGGATTCAGTCTGAGGTCTGGAGCGCACTGCTGTGTTCCCTTCAAGTCTTTACCAGGAAGCTGATGGGTCTGTGATGGAAGGCTAATGAGTCTCCACCGGAAGGCTGAACGGTCCAAGGCAGAGGCTGAAGAATCTAAGCTAGAAGCCAGGAGATGACATCCCAGATGACCATGAAGACCAGAGCTGCTCCAAGGAAGTGGAACGCTAAATCCTTCCTCAGCTCCCTTTTACATCCTTTAAGTGATGAGTCACTCTAGGGCGGGGCCTCCACGCCCTAGGGGGTGTAATTGCTGAGTAGATTTAGTTAAGCTTTAGCTTCTAAAATTGATACAATGTATCAACCACTACAGCTTCCAAGTGGTCTCCTAACAACTTGCTAATCATTAACAGTATCTCCCATACTCCATAAGTGGAGCATCACAGGATCTCCTCTCCTCACCTTGAAGGGGACAAGGTCCTCCCCTCACTCAGGCTCTGGACTTGCTCATGGATAAAAGCCTGCGATGGCCACAGAATCTGGTACTGGTGGCTCCAGACTGGCAGTAAGGACACCTTCTCACCTCTCCAATGCAGTCCTCACAGATGACAAAGTCTTGCCTTCCTATTTTCAGTACTGTCCCCTGACCATGGAGGGATTCAGGTTCCAGCAGGATGTCAAAGCCAGCTACTGATACAGGAGTAGTTAGTGGGCTGCCAAACTCGGGACCTGAGGTAGCCTTGGTGATACATCAAGGAAACAGGCACCACCCAAGCACAGCCGCTGTACCAGGGACAGCTCCAGTCCCCTCTCTCCCCCTTCCCCCCCAGAAGCCCAAGGGGAAGGTTCCTGGGCTTTACTCTTGCTTGTTTGTTTTGGGTTTTGTGATGTTGTTTATTAAGCTTATGGTACAATGTAGGTGTACATAATGATCCTGTTTGTCCTAGTCTATGCTTATTAATGGCTCCCTGTTGCCCCGTTTGATGCTGTCATCTCTGACTCCCTGATGTCTTCTGGGGGCCCCAGGTAGTCTCACTGGGAAGTGGCTGCTCCCTTCCTGTCATCTCAAATTGTATGGACTTGAAGTGCAGCTGGCAGCGCTGTGGCCTCACTAACCAGTGCCTGTCAGAAGCCAGTCTCCCCTCTGCCACAGCAACAGTGTTTCCCTCTTGCTGAGGAATGGCAACGAACCTGCAGTCTCATGGCACCAGGGTGCTGCTGACTTCCCTCTCCTCCATCGCTTCCTTTCCTCCCAACAGCCTCCCCTAGCTGACACGGGCAGTCCCACGTAGGAACCAGAGGCCTGGCTTTGGTTCCTAGAAATAGGATCTTGGGTGTGTCACTCTGCGTAAGAGAAAATCATGTTTTCTTCTCTGTTACTAAACATAACATATTTCTGTGACCCAACATGTGGAAATTTTCCCAAAATGCCAAGGAATTCTGCAGCAGTTGCTGACAGAAATAGTTCATTTCTGACACTGTCTACCCAGAGAAAGCATCAGATTCCACTGGTTCCCAAGGACTGGTTCTCAGAACTGCATATGCAAATCCTAAGACCCATGCTGGCACCTGTCCTGAGTGTATTACACATGGGTATATAGGATCAAACCCAGGGCTGCTCAACACATTCCTAGCCCTTTCTAAATTGTTTTTTTATATTGAGGTAGGCCGGGCTCAAACTTATGATCCCCCTCAAGCCTCAGCACCCAGGTAGCTGGGGTTGCAGCACACTCCCAGCCCTGCTTGTCACAGGCACCTCTGACCAGCCATGAGGGCTTCCACAACCTCCTGCTTGGAACTGATGTCTGCAAGCACAGCTCAAGGGACAGAGTAGGCCTTCCTACCTGCACATACCAGGACACCCTTGCGCTGGCAGATAAAGGGTCTGGGAGGGTCTGGGAGGGCAGGGCAGAGGCTCCATGCTGACCCCAGGCACAGCCACATGGAAAAGTATCATGTCTGTCTGCTCAGGAGTCTCCCTCATCTCAGAGGTCAGTAGTGAGGTTGCAAGAGCCGACCGTCTAAGAACTCAGGGGGCACATTTCCGTCCATGGAGCCGTGCTTGACACCCCACACCCTCCTTCTGGGGATACACGGAGAGTGGTCCTACCCTGAGCCCAGGGCCTCTAAGCAGCCTGGAGAAGCTCTTCCTCCCTGCCTTGCTCATCCCAAGTCCCGACTCCAAAGATTCTATGTCACTAATTAATTATAAATTAATTCTCTGTGCCCATGCCCTATTAGTGCAAAATTTAGGTAAGATAAGAAACAGAGTATTTTAACCAGCCATGGTGTCACAAGGCTGTTAACCCAGAACTCTGGAAGGCTGGGTTGAGACAGAAAGATTGCAAGCTTGAACCAAGCCTGAGCAATTTAGCAACTTAGCAAGACCCTCTCTCAAAGGAAAAATTGCCTGGTGGTGCATGGTGCAAAGCCCTGTGCTCAATTTCTAAACTTGGGGGTCTTCTACATTTGGGTTCCAAGTGCAAAGAAACTAAGACTCATGATATTGTTGGACAGAGCAGCCAGCAAGAGAGCAGGGCCTTCACAGACTTAGAAGACTTCGTCCATAAGCTTGGAATAGGACTACTGCTCTGACCCCCACCATGTTAGCAGGTAGACTTTCAGGATAGATGTCTGCCCATGCACAGGTGCCAGACAGATTAGTGCAGCTTCCGTGGCTGAGAGGCTGGAGGCGTGGCCTCGGCCAGCCGCATCACTGAGATCTGCTCCTAGGGATTTGCAGTTCTTCCAAATTACTGATCTGGAAAACAGGATCTGGCCACTAACCCATTCCCTACTGTTTCTTAAACAAACACAAAGCACATTCTGCTACCTGGGAATGCTCACTGCCAGTAATGGCAAGAAGTACAAAGCAAGGGAGAGACCCAGAGATCTAAAGGTGACCCCAGAGAAGTCCTTCAATCCTGGGTGCTTGGAAGCCTTGGCTCCCCACCCCCCACAAGCCCTTTCTTTCTCTTCTACCACAGTGGCTTTAATTCTTGAGGCCTCTTTCTAGCAGCAAAAGGGAGCCCCAGGGAAGCAGGTGGGAGCGGTGAATGTGGGGTCTGTGCTGAGTGAGGAGAGCTGCAGACACAAAAGGTGATTGCCAGTGTCTACTCTCACAGAGAGAGTGAAGGCCATGGAACGGGGGAAGTGCCACTGAGTAACCTTTGAAAGAGAAATGCCTGTCATGCGGTGAGTGTGGGATCTAGGTGGTACAGAGCCAAGCAGGAAGAGAGTGCCGAGGACACCCTGCAGCCCAGTCACAGGGAAGCTGGTAGTGGAGACATAGGCTTGCAGTGGCCTACAGGTACCAGGGACATGGTGAGCGTATCGAGGGTGCAGCACAGAGGTGTGAGGGGCAGCAGTGTGCAGAGGGCAGAGCTGTGTGGAGTCACCCGCAGCCTTACTCACCTACACCAGAACCCACAGCCCCTGCTTCCCAGCAGAAGAGACCTACCCTGCTCCTCACATGGACCCAAGCACACCACCCAGGGTGTGTCCGCTACTACTTGGTGATGTGAAAGCATGCTTATGGATAAAGATAGTGGGAAAAGAAGGAAGGAGGGAAGGAGTAGAGAATTTTGAAATACAGAAGAAAAGAAATAGGGGGTCTACAGCAGGGTCTCATCTTCTTCAGTAGATTAAGACTGAAACGTCATCTGATGTAACAGGTGGCTCAGGCACACAGAGAAGGCATGGAAACACCCTCATTAGCATATGTCAAGTAGAGGGGCTGGGCCAGGTCTGGGGCCCAGGACACAGTCAACCACCAGCCCTGAGGACACGGGATCAGGCCCCCTACACCCCTGGTACCCCTTATGTGTGGCCCAAGCTCACTGGGTGGTCAGCTCAGAGTGTGGCCAGGGACAGGTTCTGTTACCCACATCTCCAGTCCAGCAGCTGCCAGCACTGGTCAGTGCAAGAGGAGTACGCTTGTCACCTGAGATCTTGGCCCTGCGCTTAGGGCTGGACAGAGGCTGCTTGCACATGGGACTACAGGAAAAGGCCAGCCTCTGTCTCTGCACTCTCTGTCCATGTGGCCATTTGTCCATATGTGTCTGTCCATGTGTGTCTGTCTGCCCATGTGCGTCTGTCTGTCCATCCATATGTGTCCATCTGATCTCTCTTTAGTGACATTTGAGCTGGTGTCAGGACTACACTAACTGCTCTAATACTGTGGTCACTCCTTATTTCCAAGTCCTTGCTATCAAAAAGCCCATTTATAATATGACAAGAAATTCCGTTACTTTTGTCAGTGAAAAAAAAGAAGTCTTTCAGAATTTAAATGCAATCTGAAGTACTATAAATTTCTGAATGGTTATAAAAATGGTTTTAAAACTTTTAGCACCTGCTTGTAGAACAAAGTTTCTAGCCAATGGTGCCTACCAGGAATGTGAACAAATGATCGCTTAAGCGTGAGGTATGAATTGCACTGTAGCTCTTAACTATGGGTATTGGCATATTAAGGATTAGGCTCAGGAAAGCCAAATCGGCTTTCTCATTTAGAAGATTTTTTGGATTTCTAGAACTTTAATGCACATGTATATATTTTCACTATTTTCACTTTTGCTATTTATTCCTTCATTCAGCATGATTTGTCTAATCACTGTCAAGGCTGTATATTTGGTAAACTCTTGTTAACCTTAACTAATGCAGTAACAATGAACATTTTCTCAAAGTCCCATGTAGACATCCCCAAGTCTCTACTGTACTCTGGTGCCCCGCTTAAACACTACCTCATGACATGGAAAGCAAAGCTAGGAGGAAAAACTTAGCCGAAGATCCGGGCGCAGTGACAGCCAGGCAGCAGCAGGGCCTGCGCTGTTGCCACAGAGCACTGTACCCAGGGAGAGGCTCTCCGGGGACACTGGAGGCCTGGGGTGCAGCTATATGCAGCTGTGACCCCACCCCCCCACATCCAGGACAGGGTTCCTGTCCCCTGCCTGGGGGCCCACATTGCAAGATCAGAGCCACTCTGAGTCAGTGTCTTCCCAACTGCCTCCCGTCCCCTCTAGATGGTCCCGGGCTTTTTCAGAACCCTCCTCCCTGAGCCACCCACCTCACAGATGCTCAGGACACCCCTTAGGAGCGCCCCTTCACACCCTGGATTTCAATCACCTGAACCGTCACTGTGCATATGCCATGGTGACCACGGACGCAGACATTAGGTGGTCATCCACCCCGTCACTGGGCGGAGACACCAGCATTCAGTGGGAAACACACTAGACAATGGCCGGGCTCTACTGTGGCTGCTGGCTATGCAGCCAGGGTACTTCCACCATCCATATCTCTTTCCTGGCCTAAGACTTGTCATTTGAAAAATAAGAAGGTTTATGATATGGCCTTGAAGGCTTCCGGTGGCTGAGATGTTTCCTATTTCTGAAGTGGCCAAGATCCAAAAACTAGAATTTACATGTCAGATTTATTTACTGGATTGTTGTTCATGATTATGTTCTTCCTTAGGGAAACAGACTCTGGGGTGTAAAGATACTCCACGAAGGATGGATGGGTGGACAGATGGAGCTGTCAATCATTGATCAATGAGTTTATGGGTGAATCAATGGACAGATGGATAGATGGACAGTCAAGCAGCTGAATGGGTGCACAGGTGGATGGGTGAATGGCTTTCTGGGAACTAAATGAACTCTGTTAAAGACATCATAAAAATCTTTTATTTAAAAGGAAATCTGTAGGTCATGGGAGGGCAGCACATAATGGACCAAAGTAACTTAACAGTGTCACAGTCAATATCAAATCACATTGGGAAAAACACCCTGGATGTGGAGCTGTGAACACATGGCCAGCGTGTGCTGGGGGCCTGTGAAGCTGCTGATGCTCTCCTGATGCTCTTCCCAGTCTTAGGAAGCTACTGGAAAGAGAGACCATTGGAAAACCTACTTAGAGGATGAAACTCAAATTTGAATGATTGAAAAAAGCATAGAGTGCACACTAAAAAGTGCAGCAGTGAAACTACTCAACACATAAGTTCAGGCCACATAGACTATTGGAAAAGGAATGAAGAGAACTGGTGACGCAGATATTTCATAAGGCTGGCATATTAGTTGGGGCTCACTAGAAGAACAGAGTCAGCATTAAATATATGTGCAGTTACACAAGGGATTTATCAGACAGGCTTTCAGGGGTAGAACTAGAAGAGTCCAGGGGATGTGTGTGGACTCAGAAAGCAAAGAATCTGAGCTGACTGTCTTGTGCCACTGCCGACTCACTGCTCAGAAGTGGAGCCTGCTGGGAGGTGGGTCACCAGGAGTGCGGCCACGAGGGACGCGCTGTATCACTTGTGTGGCTCCTCCCTTCCCTCTGCTTCCAGACCAGCGTGACACAAGTAGCCTCCATCACGCCCCCTGCCATGCTGCTTTCTGCTTCACAGCCACCAGGCATGGATGCAACCATGAGCCAAAATAACCCTCTCTCCGTTTAGGCAGCAATGTCAGGTATTTTGTCCCAGGAAAGAGGAAAGTGACTGAAACAGATAATTCTCAGAATGCCGGAGAAAATCTGAGGCCTTCCACTCACCAAAGGGGGAGCCCTCTACCCCCTAAATAGTGAGTGACCTGTGGGGGGCTTCCGCACCCTGCTTCTGGCCTCCAGCAGTCAGTGCCTTCCCACGTGACCTTGCTGCTTACCATCAGCTGCTCTCAGGGCTCCGACTCGGGGAGGCCCCAGCTACACCATGATCTATACACCAGCCGGCTCGTGATGGAGGACCTGGGCTCGGAGCGATGAGGGGGGAGGACAGGCGCTGTCCCCAAGGAAGGAATGCTGTACCTGAGCACCATCACAAAGCACTGGGGGCTACAGTTCCCCATTAGACTGGTACTTGGCAGCATCAGAGGCCACCATGAATGTCCTTGACTATGACAGCCTCCGTAAACACCAGGCCCAAAGAGTGAATATGTGATAACTCAGAGTTTTCCAGTCACAGCACCAGAAAAGCTGCCGTTTTTCCCTCTTCTGTCTCAGAATCAGGTCAGAAGCAGCGGATCATATGTCACCCATCAGCAAGGAACAAGATTCTTATGTTCTTGTCCCAAGTTACCAAAAGCCATGGATGATGCCCAGGTGGCAGCCACCACCCGTTATAACGCATAATTGAGTGAGCCCAACTGGATACGAAGAGGGGCATTTGTCACCTTTTATGAGAATAGCTCAGCTTGACTTTAAAACCCACATTTCGTCTCTCTTATCTCCTCCAAAGGACGTGGTACACTGCTGAAATGAGAGTAATTAATCATGGCTTTTTATCAGGACCGATGCACATCTTCCTCCACGTGGTACCAAAGTAATTCTTCAGCAGCTCATCTGCATGGGCTGAGGCCATAGTACACAGAAAACCAGTGGCCTTTTGACTATCCCCCAAAGGTGAGGAGGTCACTGATCTCCCTGGTGTGGCCCAGGGGCTGGAGCCCCAGGGGCTGAATGCACCTGTGGGGAGGCCTGTGCCTCCTGCACCACACCCCACCCACGCAGCCACAGAGGGCTTCATCTCTGCCCTGACTACTGGTCCAAGGGGAAGCCTTTCTTCCTCTGCAGCTCAGGAGGTGAGAGGCAGGAGAACTCACAGATCCTGCCACAGACAGAATGCTCAGTGAGGAACCACGGGTGATGGCAAAACAAAGGCAGAGCCAGTGCCAAGCTGGTGAGCCCTGCTCAGCAGACCAGGGCCATCCCAGCCCCCAGTGTCCTCTAGGTGGCATGCATCGGCCGGGGGTGTAGATTTGCACCTCGTACCGAGCTTGCAGCTAACAGCTGAAAGGTTCCCTGCAGGACTAAAAAGGAGCACAGCCCGTGTACTCAAGAGCAAAAAGACTAGCTGGGAACACATGCATGCAAACCTCTCACCATGGAGCTGTGTTAGTGATGCTTGAAAGGAGTCACGCATAAAGCACTGAGGAGACCACTCAAAAGTCAAGTCTTGGGGATCCCAGGAGGTGCTGCGTCAGGGAGAAGCTTTCTGGGTGATTGGGACCTCAGATCTTCCTGGGGTCGAGGAAATGTGTGACCTGTGCCCAGGTGAGGCATAAATGTGGCATTTCAAGTGTACAACCAGTGGATAGGATGGTGACAAATGCAAAAAGAGAGAAAGCCTGTTCAGACCAAAGGACAAGCCTCCCAACCAAGATGGCCCACTCTACCACCACACTGTAAAACCCCATGCTGTCAGCTGAGGAGGCCTGGCCACTCTCAAACACCCACTAAGTACCATGTGCCACCTG
Organism: Ctenomys sociabilis; assembly: GCA_004027165.1. Taxonomy (NCBI): domain Eukaryota; kingdom Metazoa; phylum Chordata; class Mammalia; order Rodentia; family Ctenomyidae; genus Ctenomys; species Ctenomys sociabilis. The sequence continues at coordinate 17,856 of PVKA01035647.1, forward strand.
AGCACTTTTCAGGCTCTGTCACTTATTCAAGCCTAAGACTCTGTGGTGCTTGATTCTGAGAAAACTGAGACCCAAAGAAGTTAACAGGAGGGGCCATACCAGAGTTGCAGATACAATTTGAACTCAGAGTCTAGTTCCATTTCTCAGTGACCTTGCTTCTTGTTTGACAATTGCTAGACACAGCAGCACCAGGCAGTTACAGCAAGCCCCGCCTGCAGCCAGCCTCTGTGAGTCCAAGTCCTGGGTCCTGGGTCTTGTCCACTGAGGTAGCAACGCCTCCTCTTATGGTCTTACATTCCAATAAACCCATCACACACTGAAATATCATCAAATTGAAACTACGATGGGCACACACAGCCTGCCATCTGTGGCTGGCCACAGAGCACACATAAGTGTCCACTGCCACTCCTCCAGCCACCCATCATGGTGAGGGTCTCAGCCACACTGAATGCTGCTGGCCCAGGAAAAGAAATTAGTGCAACGTTCCAACGATAGTTCTCTCAAATGCATATAGTTTCCACACCACCACAAAATTGGAAAAGCCTGAGGTAAACCATGGTGAGTTAGGGACAGTTGACAGCTGTTACCAGTGAGCGGGCATTTCCTCCCCAAGCTGCTGGTGGGGACGAAGCCTGTCCAGCCCACCCAGCTCACCCTGGAGACCTTTCGCCTCCTCCCACCAGGCACCAAGAGTCAGCACCTACAGCCTGTAGCTTTGCTGCTGCAGAGGTGGGCTGACAGCCAGGGAGTGCCTGCTGCCGTCCTGAGCAGAATGGGCAGGAGGTGACCACAGGCCCCAGGCAGCTCCGGGGAGGGACTGGGCCAGGTGGAGGGCAGAGCTGGCCATGGCTGTGTGGGAACAGACCTGGGGAGTATTTGCTCCTCTTGCTGAGGAGGAACTGTCGTGGGCACCATAAATGTGGGGCCTTCAGGGAAGTGACAATTTTGATAGGCTGCTCTAAAAAATCTGTAAAGACGGTTAAGATTTCACACGACTGACTGCCTAAATACTTCTTTTTTATGTGTCTATAAAAATGATGTCATCAAAGCAAAACCTTGGGACGATTAATCTGGCTCCAGTCTTCAAGGCACCCAGGCCTGGATTAGTATCCAGGCCCTGAGGCACAGCAAGGCCCAGGCCAGGCAGGCGGGAGGATCAGGGAGGAGCAGCCATGGGCAGGGAGGCTGGGCTCTGATTTTGAGTGCGTGAATTAGAGAAGGGGGAAGCCTGGTTCTCAGGAGTAAAGAAAGGAGGAGGGCAGTGCCTATGGCCCAGCTCAAGAGCCTTCCCACTGTCTTAGTTATGTTTGACTCCTTGCTGGGACAAATAACTTACACTCAAAATGAAAGAAGGAAAAGTTTAGCTCACAGTTACTGGAAGGTTCAGTCCATATTCTGCTGGCTCCAAGGCAAACAATATTAGTTTATGGCGGCAGAAAACACGGAAGAGCAGAGGAGGAGCAGCAGCTGAAGCATCCATCGAGCCTGTCTCTTCCTTCCACGCTGACTGCGAAGACCAGCACTCTACGGCCAAAGAAGATGGGAGCTCCTCCAAAGTGGCGGGCTGCTAAAAATAGCCAAGCTCCTTGGAGTGGGGCAGGGCAGCAGGACACCTTCCTCAATTCCTGGGCCTTCAAGGCTGGGCCCCCACGCTAAGAACTGCAGGAGCTGGTTCAGCCAAGCTGACACAATGTATCAACTAACACACCCACCTTGGGCCCTGTGCTGTCTTCAGGACAAGAAGCCTAACCTTCCAGAAACCAGAGGTGCATTCTGTGGAAACACCCCCAGGACAGACAAAGGCAAAGCGGACCTTGGAATGTCCATCCATAAAGGACAGACACGAAGAAGGCCCCGAGGAAAATTTGTCAAGGAGGAGCAGAAAATTGAGGAGGACTGCCACATGCTGCCAGCTGCCCCTGTTGTGGCTCCTCCAAGAGACAGAGCTGGACCAGTGGGGCCCACACAGCACACTGGTCACTTCCTGCATGGAGTCACGTAGGCGAGGTGATCTGTGGCTCCTGATCACTCTCCACAGCCCTGCCATGTGGGGGCGCCCTTGGGGGTGGAGGCCTTTGGGGAGCCAGTCCTCCCTCTTTGTGCCCTCTTTCTAGGCCCTAGGTTCTGGTCTTTTGAGGACAGGGTCTGCAAGAGAAGCATGCTTGTCTGTATTTCTTTTTCATCTACCCTTTAAGCCAGTAGCAGAGCAGGCAGACCTCCCATCACCCTCTCCTCACTTAGACCTGGGAGGTAAGAACCAGTTGCCAAGCAGCATCTAGAGGGAGCTGCAGAGATGGTGTCAGGGGATCTGGGAGCCAACACTGAAACTTGTTGGGAAGTAAGGACCATGGATGGTCACCAGAGGCCTAACAGTTCCCCCACTGTGACCACCCAGGAGGCTCTTGAGGGCCAGCCATGCCTACGGGGCCCCAGAGGCAGAAAGGCTGTGGCTGCAGTGAGGTTTCCAGACTATGGTTTTTGTCCCAGTATGAGCTGTCTAATCTGTTGGTTGGAGTGCAGAGATAGGGCATATGCATAATCCCACCAGGAATTTTCAAAAGCTTTTGAGTTGCCCTCTCTACCTTCATTCCCCCAAATAGGTGGCTCCATCATGAAGCAGACCTCTGAAGTCACAGATCATATATAAAGGAGCTTTGGCTCTTGCTAATGCGGCTTTGGGACTACAGCAAAGAGTAGCAAAGCCTGGGGAAAATTCAGCGGGAGATTAGATCCAAGGCTTTCTTATCTCCAGTGATTAGACAAGACAGTTCTAGCTTGTGGTGGAAACTTTAAGTCCCTGAGGCCACAGAGGCTATCTCCACCCAAGTACCCACTAGGCACTCCTCTGACCATTTCACCAAAGTCTGCACCCCCTTAGCCTCGCAGTCTAGAGAGCATTCAGTAACCGTCACCAAGGTGGGGTTCTGTCTCTTCTTTTGGAAGAGGTTCAGGAAGTATGAAGCAGAATGTCACTTGCAAAGCTGGCTTGGCTTCTCTGGCAGTACCTTGTCCACAAACTAGAAACCAGGGACTCAGCTCCATGCTGGGGATGAACACCATGGCCCTGACACCACACACTCTCCTGGCCAGGACAGCCTACCCTAGGAAAGTGATCAAGGAGCTCACCCCGGAGACCTATCTGCACCTACAGCTCCAGCTCAGCCAGCAGCTATGGAGGCAGAGACCCAGGGAGATTGGAGGTGCTGTCAGGGGAGGAGGCAAGCCCTGCACTGCTGCTGAGCTGTCTGACAGTGAGGCTGGTGGGCAAGGGGTGGCACAGCCAAAGACACTCAGGGCTGCCTCAGAACCACAATTTTGGCTACAGAATTCTGTGCACTCAAGGATGTCATCCAGCAGCCAGGTCCTGATTAGGGTCAAAGAAGGTGAATGCTTCATGCTGAGCCTGGCTACGGGCCAGCCTGGCATCCTGGAAAGGGATCTGAGCTCTCATCTTCCCTGACTCCAGAGGAACTGCTTCAACAAGCAAGACAGTGGATTTGATAGAAGAAAGGAAGATAACCCCTGCTCTGCCCCCTCCACCTTTGACAACACCCTGTCCCCTTCTCTGAGTGGCCCTGGATCTGCCCTTGGGTCCTCACCCACCAAAGCTTCCTCAGAGAAAGGCTGATGCAAGCCCATCGCTTGATGCCTACCGTATGAGTGGGAGAGACTGGGGTTGGACACTGGATTGCCTGTGCCCATCTCCGCTCTGCCTGTGAGCAGGAGCACAGCCAGGGCTCCTCCCCTCAGGAGTGGAGGCAAAGGCCTGGGAGACTCCTCCTTAGCAGGATCCACGCTCTCAGAGGCAGTTCTCTGTGGCTGTGATGTCTCAGCAACTTAAAAAATTGATAATTATCTCCACCATGCTTCTCTCCGCATTGTCGAGTTCAGAAGAACAGCTTTCCTCGGGGAAAACAAGGGATGGACATCGTTGGAATGAAAGCATCCAACTGGACAGTACAGCTGCGCTGAGCTGGGGCTTGGGGGTTTGTTTTGTTCCTTTTCTCTTTTCTAAGATGCTTAGAGGGACTGCTTGCAGACACATCCTCTCTGCAGGGGAAGAGAAGGAGGAGCTTCCACTTCCTACTAAAGTGTGCAGGCCATGTAGTGGGGGTTGAAATTGGGCCCAGAGCTCACTCCCTGGCCTAAAAGACACATCATTGGGGTGAACAGGCACTCTCCATTGGCAGTGGGTTCTACGTCCCTACATTCACGTGCTTTGGATTCTGTTTGTATCATGTCTCCTTGGGCCAACGGTGGATGTGTCACATAGGTGGCCCAACTGGAAGATGACCCAGGCGTCTGCTATAGCACTTGGGGCTCGCACATGGTACAAAGGGCCTCACAGAAGTCACACCTTCATGAAAGCCCCCACCTGGGGACAACAGTGGGTCACACCCAAGGGCCCCTGCCATAGAGACAGCAGACAACTTTGTTGGAATAGCTTCAGAAGAAAGTTCTAGCCAAGAATGAAAGGGAAACAGACCAAGTGCCTTCTGATTTATGGCAGATGTCAGCAAGAGGCAGAAATATTGAGCAACAGTAGTAATAATAAAGCTACTGATACACGCAATCAGAGTGTGCTCTCC
>PVKA01035648.1:0-22448 GCA_004027165.1 Ctenomys sociabilis
GTGAACTTTTAAATTCAGTGATGTTTTAAATCACACACACACACACACACACACACACACACACACACACACACTTGGCTTCTCCGAAGCCTATTATCTTTGTCAGCAGGAAGGAGTCTAAAGTCATCCCAAAGTCCTCCCACACTCCAAGGGAAGCTCCTGAGGGGGAAATCTGGTAGGTTTGATGAGCAATTGCTTCTTGTTTGTTTTATCTGCCTGAATCCACACTCACTCACAAGGTAGCTATTATCATGCTCATTACAGATAAGAAAGCAAGGCCCCAGGAGGTTAAGTAACTGGTCTGATAGGTGACTGATTGAGCCTAGATATGGCTCAGCCTGGCCCTTTCAGGATCCTAAGATGTTATCTAGCCTCACCGAACACCTAACCTTACAGACCTAGAGAGCAGATGGCCTGGAGAGCCCTGAAAAACCGGCCTGTGAAGCAGAGGAGGAGTGAACTGAGGCTAGTGCTGAACTGAGAGGTCGGCCTCACTGCTGCCTCCTGACCCATGGAACAGAGCAGGAAGCACAGGGCTCTGGTTCACGCTGCCTGGTGCTAGGGAGCCTGGAGGACTGCTCGGGGGTGGCAAACATGCTCCTAGCTAAATAAAATCTTCCCAGCCTCCTATCAGCTTTCTAAGTCTGTGTAAGCCAGAGCTATCTGCCGCCCAGACCACAGATACACTTCCCTTCTGCCTGAGCACACCCCAAAAGCTAGCACAGTCACTCTACCACGGAAGAACTAAGAAGGTTGATTTCAAGAGCAGGGAGAGCCTAAGACCCGAACCACAAGTGTGGAAGAAATTGGGAGACAGGACTTTTCTCTCAAAATCACATTCCTCATTTTTTTTTTTTTTTTTTTTTTTTTTTTTTTTTTTGAGACAGGGTCTCACTATGCAGTTCAGGCTGGCCTTAAGCTCACTTTGTAGCTCAGGCTGGTCTCAAACTCACAACAGTCCTCCTGCCTCAGCCTCCCGAGTGCTGGGATTACAGGCATGCACCACCACGTCTGGCCACATTCCTCTTTTGAGCCATTAAGGCTTCCCTTTCCGGCATCATATTTAGCATTTCTGTGACAGAGAGCAGCATATCAGTGGGGGGGGGACCTTGGGGCTGCAGGAACACGATTGACCAGTATTCCTCTGAGCCTATGCGCCATAGGAGGTCCACAGCCAAGCTGTTGGGTAGCTGAGGGCGGAAAGAATGGACATACAGGATTTCTGTCATTTTGGGTAGGGGCTTACCCATGGCTTACAGGGGCCAGTGAACAGCAGTTACAAGGGCTGTTTCAGGACCACTGCAGTAGCTGCGTCATAATCCACAGCTGCCTGTGGGTGTGCAGCATCCTGATGCTAGTCTGTAGCTGACTCTATGGTTTTGCTTTCCTGATAAATGACTCATTTGTCCCACAAGCATTCAAGCCCCTTCTGGCTCTCCTGAGTCCTGCGACCCCAGTTGCAGGAGAAATGGAGAAGCAAATACATGTTAGTGGGTGAGATGTTGAATACTTGATTGTATCAGGGCCATACAGAACTATTGCAGACCGGATGCCTGAAAACAGGAGGTTCTTCTCTCACAGTTCTGGAGCCGGGAAGTCAGAGATCAAGGTGTCTGCGGGGTTGGTTTCTCCTGAGGCCTCCCTCCTAGCCTCGTGGGTGGCTGCCTTCTCCCTGTCTTTGCCTGATCTCTCTTCTGTGAGTGAAGTTCTTTGTCCTGGTCACCTGCTCTTATGTGGGCACCAGGCATAGCGGGCTAGGGCCCACCCGTAAGGCTTCCTTTTAAGTCTTCAGGTTTTTGTTTGTCTTTAGTTTTGTACCAGGAATCAAACTCAGGACCTTGTGCTTGCCAGGCAGGCACTTTTGCCACTGAGTTATCTCCCTGGCTCCTACCTACCTCTTTGAAGACCAAATACAGTCCCGTTCAGAGGCACTGGGGGTTAGGACTTCAGCATAGGAATTTGAGGGTACACAGTTCAGCCCATACCATTGGAAGAGGCCTGCACTTGCTCCCATATACCCGCAAATCCATGCCCCTACCTGCCGTTCTTCACCCTGCTCTGACACAGGAGGTGACTTTGGGGATGGTATCTTCCACATCCTGGCTTTCTGCTTCCAACTGGACTCCACTTGGGCCTGCCAGTGGAAGTCAGGAAGGGACCAGAAGGAGGAGGAGAGTCTGCATTCCACGACTCCCTCTCCTTACCTCCACAAACTCTGCTCACAGCCTCTGCCAGATAGCTGCCCTCCAGGACTGCAGACTGAGCCCAGGGCCTTCAACTTAGCTGCATCTATACCCCTTTTAATTTGTATTTATTTATTTATATTTTTGAGACAGGCTCTTGCTAAATCACTAGCCCTTAGGTTCCCCACATTCTGTCCACCTCTTTGTACATAGCTCCTTTATTTAAGTAGTGCAAGAGAGTTTGTCAAACAGAAGAAAAGCACCTCCAATGCTGACACAGCTTGGAGAGGGAAAAACGCTGTGAACTGACAAAATCATGAACACTGCTACTCGCCTATAGCAGAGAGCTTGGACTGGGGCACAATTAGCTGGTTACTTTAAAAGGGAAAAGTAACAATAATACAGCATATGCAGCCAGGCATGGAGGCCCAGACTTATAATCAACACTCAGAAGGCTGAGGCAAGACAAGGTGTGAGTTTGAGGCCCGAATGGGCTACAAAGTGAGTTCAAGGCCAGCCTGAACTGCAAAGTAATATGGGGAGGATGGTATGTGTGATATACAGTATATGACCTAGGCCTCCTGAGTCCCAGGACAAAGATAAAGGGCAAAGAAAGAGACACCAAAGGATGAGGCAGAAGTGCCTTCTTTTTCTGAGCTAAGAGAGTCCTACATGCACCAAGAGGGCTAAGGCAGGAGAATGGCAAATTGGAGCCCAGCCAGGGTCATTCAGCAACTTAACAAGACCCTGTTTCAAAATGAAATGTGCTGGGGATGTGGTACTACACACACACACACACACACACACACACACACACACACACGTGTGCCTGCAATGCTGTGGCCCTTCTAGTTGAGCACTCCTGTGTTTCCTTCCCCCCCCCCCCCGCAGCCCTAGCACACGAGCTGTTGGAGTATTGACTGACCTGCTCTCTCCTTTAAGTGTCTGTCCCCCCCCATCGTTCCCCTCCCTCCTAAAGCTGCTTGGAGGGCGGAACCAAGCCTCCCACTCCAGCCCACTTGGCTCCACACAGGCTCATATTTTTCCAGTGAGCAGCATGCAAAGACTAAAGCCAAATTAGGGTAAATGCAGATTCTGTGACCCCAGCCCTCCCCATGGCCCAGCTGTCCTTCAAGGCCGCACCCAGATGCACAGATAGCTCTGCTCCTGTGGAGATAGGGTGTCTGAGGCCAGCACAGGCAGCCTGGCCTGTGCACCTCTCTGATGAACACAGCTTTGGGTTTTGGGGTTTGTTCGTTTGTTGTTGTTTTTCCCCCTGCTTTAGTCTGCACTGAGACAGAGCTCATAGCCTTTGCACTGAGCTGCATCTCCCAGACCTTTTAAAATGTTTCTTACTTACTTTCATTCATTCATTCATTCTTTCTTTCTTTCTTTTTTTTAATATACATGCAAGGACTAATTTGCTACGTTCTTGACCAGGCTGGATTCAGACTTGTGATTTTCCTACATCAGTCTCACAGAATGCTGGGGTTACAGGCATGCACTGCCACACCTGGCTCAGAGCATTTTACAGATCTCCTGGGCCTCCACTTTGTCACCCATAAAATGGAGGCAGTTGGAGCCTCTAGCAGAAAGCCTTGTGGGCAAGCAGCTGGTGGGCTGTTACCACGAAGTGCTTGAGGTGGTCAGTGGCTGGTGCTCAGGAACTGCTCAATAAATACAGTGATGATAATGCTTTCTGACTCTCTGCACATAAAAGCAACTATGTCCAGGGTTAAATCCCATTCGCAAGACATTTTCACATGGATGCCTGTTCTCTTCTCCACCAAATGTGAGCTTTGTAGGCAAAGAGCTCAGGCAGCAGAGATCAGCACTTTTCTGCCCACACCTGGCCTAGGAGAGCTGCGTCCTGTCCCCTCGTCCTCTCTTCTCTTTCTGCAGCCTAGGAAACAGTTGCCAGCCAGGCCAGGGGCAGCATCCTGGACTCAGACTGTTGGAGTTAAAGGTTAATTGGAATCGCTCCGAGGAGGTCCCTGCCTCCCCCACCTCCCCATCCCCACCCCTGCAAAGAGACCTGTCTAAAGCAAGGGCTTTTCAGGGCTGGTGTGGGCACCTCTCTTGTGGGGGCAGTCAGAGCAAGCTGGTCTTTAGGTGTTCATGGGCATGTCCTGGAGTGCTTAAGAAATGTAGGTTCTAGGGCCGGGTAGATGGCTCAGTGGAATAAGTGCTTCCCTGGCAAACACAAGGGCCTGAGTTCAATCCCTGGTTCTGCAAAAATAAAAAATAAAAAAATACAGGTTCTAATTCAGGGTGAGGCCTGAAGCGCTGCCTTTATTTCTCCCCTAGCCCCTTCTTGAGACAAGGTTTCACTATGAAGTTCAGGCTGACCTTGAACTCACTTTGTAGCTCAGGGAGGCCTTGAATTTAAAACGGTCTTCCTGCCTCAGCCTCCAAAGTGCTGGGGTTACAAGTGTGTGCTTCCACACCAGACACCATCTTTCCTTTCCCAGCATTGTTTGAACTTAGGGACACTCTACAGCTGAGCCACTTTCCCAGCTCTCTCTCTCTCTCTCTCTCTCTCTATATATATATATATATATTTTTTTTTTTTTTTTTTTTTTTTTTTTTTTTCAGCCTCACTAAGTTGCTCAGACTGGCCTGGAACTCACTACCCTCCTGAGAAGCTGGAATTAGAAACATGTGCTTCACACTCCACTGAAAAACCTTTTTCCCCAGTAGTGAGGATTGAACTGATAGCCTTTGTCCTGAGCTACAGATCTGGTCCTTTAAAAAAAATTTAAATGTTGAGACAGGGTCTCCTTAAGTCTCCTAAATTTCCCAGGTTAGGCTTGAACTTGTATTCTTCCTGCCTCAGCTTCCCAGAGTTCTAGAAATGCTGAGGGCACCCGGTTCAGCTGAAAGCCTGAAATACCAGCAAGCTTTAGGCTTGATGTCAGGGCTTCTAGTCCACAGACAGAACAACTAACTTGCTGAAGTTTGTGTTGAAAATTTTGATGGGCTTCTCAGCTTTAGCACTGGAAGTGGGCAACTAGACCACATTACAGGCAGTGAGGTCATGCAAGGCGGTCTTAGGCTGAGTTTATACTGAGCTTAGTGACCCTCTTGAGATAAAACCAAAACAACCCCCCAAAGCTTGTGATTTTCAAATCTTGCAAAACAAAATCCTTTGAACAAATTCCCTTCAGTCTGTTGAGCCTAACAGGTGCTCACATCTGGGAAAACGATGTTCAATCTCTTGGCGGCTAGTGACTGCCACTTCTGCAAGATAACCACCAGGGGGCAGTAGATTTACATGGCTCCTTTCCATTCCGCGAGCTCCAGAAATTTCCAACTTTTTTTTTTACCCCAGCTGGCCCAGTGCCCTGATCCAACAAATTTATCTGTGCTGTGATTACGGGCATAAGGAGTTCGTGTGCTACTCTCTAAATAGCATATTTGCCACTTAATGGAAATACTGAGAGACTCTCTTTCGACCAGATCAAAAGAACGCTAACGGGAGCTCGGGGCAGTGCTGCGTTGCTGGAGTGTTTCTGACCCTTTCTCTACTCTGCAAATAGCATCCATGCTGGGGTCCTGGGTCTTATCACTGTCCCCTTTCAGGCCCCAGCGTACAGTTTAACCTTTATTAAACATCAGCTCTGGAATTCAGCTGCCTGGATTCAAATCCAAGTTCTAACATTTATTACTGAATAATCCAAGTTCTAACATTTATTACTGCCTAGATTCAAATCCAGGTTCTAACATTTATTACTGAATAAGGAACATCCCAGTGTCTCAGTTTCCTTTTTTGTTCGTGCTTTGGTTTTTGAGACAAGGCCTGCCTATGTAGTTCAGGCTGGCCTTGAATTTACTGTGTAATCCGCAATGGGCTCAAATGTGAGGCAAACCTGCCTCAGTCTCCTGAGTGCTGGGATTACAGTTATGCATCACCATGCCTGGCCTGTTTCCTGGTGCATAGAAAATGGGAGTGATGCTGATGGCATATCTGTGTTGTGGGGATTAAGTAAAGTCATGCCTGTAGAACACCCCAGAAGTGTGACTGTCATAATAAATCCTTATCACCTATGGGGTGCTGGCTTCTTTTGTCCCTCAGACTAAACTCTCTTTCCTCCAACCAGTAATCCCTACCCCCAAACAGGTACTTTAAGAAGAAGGGGGCGGGCCGAGGAGATGGCTCAGTGGAATAAGTGCTTCACTGGCAAGCGCAAGGGCCTGAGTTCAATCCCAATTCCACCAAAAAAAAAAGGACAGTCAAGACCCCAAAGAGGTGCAGTGTTTTCCACACCTGTGATCTCCTTGCAAGTTGGCATTGAGCCCCAAGGCCACCAGACTAGAGAGACTGGCTGAGCACTTTCCAAAGGGTAAATCCGTATCTGTCCTTGAGGCTCAAGGGAGACCAGCCTTTCCAGATAAGCATAGTGCACACGGATAGGGGCTAGGGCCACCACCGCACCTGCCTGGTCATCTCTGTCCTGGGTCTTGGGGGCACTCTTCACAAGTGTGTGTTCTCTTTCTCATTCTCCCCTCCACTTCCCTTCTTCCCTTCCCTTCTCTGCAGGAAAGTCACCTTCAATCTCATGTACACTAAGAGGCAAAAGCACACGGCTGTCACATCTTGCTGCTTGTTATAATTGCCTGAGATTTTATAATCGGATTCACAGGTGAAATCCTAAACCCGTGAGATCAGGGACTCTAACATTCACAGTGATTCTAATGTCCATCAGGTGTGAAGCTGTGATGTGCACATGAGTCAGCCCAAAGCTGTTCGAATGCACACACTGGCTCAGGAGGTCTGGGCTGGAGCCTGAGATGCGCAGTAATGCAGCTGCTGCTGGACTATCAGCCAGGTGTGAGCAGCCAAGTTGGGGACCTGTGGTTCTCCCAGGTGACGATGGATCAGGGTCTTCCGCAGAGCTTTCACAGTGCCCCCGAGCGCAAATTCACTACATGTGAAGCAGGGGCTGATGACAGATTCTAACACACCCTGTGGTGACAGCGGTGTTGCTGGTTCACAGAGCACACTTTAGGGAAACACAGGGTGCAACACAGGGCTTGGGGTGGGGCAGCCCGGGGTCCCTTTCTTACTTCAGATTTTGGGTAAATTACTTAAGCTTTTTTTTTTTTTTTTTTTTTTTTTTTCAGAACCAGGGATTGAACTCAGGCCCTTGTGCTTGCCAGGCAAGTGCTTATTCTACTGAGCCATCCCTGGCCCCTACTTAAGATTTCTGAATTGCCGTTTCATCATCTATAAAGTGGCTGTTACAGGACAAGGTCTGTTGAGCCTGGTGTGCTAGTCCTCAGATGGCATTGCAAACTTGAGTTACCTGGGGGGCTTTCAGCAGCAAACTTCACCTAATTGGCCTGGGGTACTGAGCACCTGGATATTTATTTAGCACCTAGGGATGTTGTGCAACTAAACCGCACTCCTAGTCCTTTTGGAGACAGGGTCTCACTGATTTGAAAAGGTTGGCCTCAAGCTCATATTCCTGCAGCAGCTTCCCAAATGCTGCCATGCATTACCACACCTGATTAAAAAAGATGTTGCTTCACTTTTATCCACCTCCCCTCCACCTGCTAGGAATTGAAACCAGCTCCTCCTGTGTGCCAGCTACATCCACAACCTCTACAGAATTTTTTTTCCTGCAGAATTTTATAAAAACATTTGCATGCAGCCAGTACTAGGGATTGATCTAATAGCGTGTGTTGGAATCGCACTAATTCACCCAAGTTTCTGACTCACAGGGCTGGGCTGGGACTGGGAACCGGCCTTTCTCACAAGTCCCCAGTGGGGCTGAGGCTACACTGCAAGACCCACAGGGTGGGGAGCTGTCAGTGAATCAGGGGCAGAGGTCACCTCCTCTGATGTGGTTATTCAAGCCTGCCTGGGTTAGGTGGGGTAGGACCAGAAGAAAACGAGCAGAAAAAAAACCTTGGTTGCTTCGGAATATGGCATAAGGGGGTGTGAGAGAAAGGCTTGGCCTCGGTGACCAGAGGCCAGGAGTAAGACAGAAGCTACCGTGAAGCCTTCTCACCAGGAGGAAGGTTTAACCCCAGAGGGGCTGTATTTGGAAACAGCCTCAGCTCCAAGCCAAGCCCCGGGGTGGGGAGGCGAGAGAGCTAAGGGAACTGCAAGGTCTCCATGTTCCCTTTGAAATCTGCCTTCACAGGCCTTGCCCTTCCAGTCGCCTTTAATCCAGAAGCTTTCTGTTTATTTAGGGAATTGACCCAGAGTGCTGCAGCTTTCGTAACTCACTGGCTTTCCTCAGGCATTTCCTTTGCCTATCAGCAAGTGGCTGGTGTTCACAGCAAACAGGAAGCCAGGGCGCTGGACAAACCCAGCAGGTCGGTAAGGTCCTGGTGCAACAGGTGTCACTGGAGAGTGCAGGAGGGACAGCGCCTTGCCCTTCAGGCCTAGAAAGGCTGGGGGGAGGGGGTGGGAGGAGCAGGTGGCCCAAGGGCAGGACAAGGATCCCAGGTGATCAAGATTTGTCCCCTGACAAGGAAAGAAGAGACTAGGAGAGGACTCCAGCCCACAACTGCAGGCCACATCAGAGCACCAAGAGAACACCAAGTCTTTATTACAGGAGTTCCTATGAAACAGCGCCAAGAAAAAACCCACACATAGGCTGAAAGAAAAGCAACACACAGAGACTTGGGGCTGGGGCTAACCCTGTAGCCTGGCCCTGGCCCAGGAGGAGTGAGGTTTACGGTCCAGAGCCCCTCCTCTGACCCTCTGGGTCAGGCTGTCTGGAGCTTCAGTTGGCAGCTGGGTACTCCTGCACCCCTTATCATTTGGCCAGGGACCAGCCACGCATGGGTAAGAAGACCAGTGACCGAAGTCCCTGGCACCAGGCTCCCAAACTTGGTCACACTGCCAGGCAGTCCCCGGAGTCGCAGAGGTGCAGGGCATAAGGGGTGCAGCATGGGGCGCAACCCTGGCTCACCCTTGCCACACCCCAGTACTTCACTGCCACCAAATGCTGTATTGGATCCTGTCCCAGCCGCGCAGCATGCAACCCCATGCAGGGAAGCTGGATCCGCTGGGCTGGCTATGCTGGAGTCCAGGGAGAGATGCGCCTGCCTCCCCTTGGCAGTGGTTGTCGCCCCTATGCATAAGTGGAGGCAGAGCTTTCCTCCTCCTGTCACCCACCCCACCCCACCCTGAACCATCTCCAGAGTGTCACTCTCCAGTCCCTGTTGCCCAGCTGTGGAGGACAGACCCTGCCAGCCAGGCCAGAGTCCTCCAGGCCTCCCCCAGCTCCGTGAGCCTCTGCAGCCCTTGGGAAAGGCTGAGATGCAGGTGGCCTCGGGAAGAAAGGGCACAAGGTGCCCAGAGAGTGGGTGGTGCCCAGAGAGCAGGCGACAGCTGGGAGATGAGGCAGAGGCTGACATCCGGCTGGAGAGATGTGGCGGGAGGAAGGCAGGGGCCCACCTCCAGGCCAAAGAGCCTGCTAGGGGGATCCTGCCTTTTTCCAAACTCCAGCCTCTGCACTTCCTCAAAATTTTTTTAAGAACAGATGGGGTGGTTCCTGTGTTTCCACCCACTGCTGTAGAAAAGCCCAGCTGCAAAAGCGGCTATGACTGGCTACTGCCTCTAGGGGCCCCAAGTTCCCTCTCCAATCACAGGATGGCGGCTCCAAAGTTCTAGGTCCCCTGGAAGATGGCAGTGGCCGGGCTGGACCATGGCTGGAGGACCACCCGGCCTCCTCCGAATCAAGCACCGACAGTCTGGCTGCATCCGGGCCCTTCAGCAGGGTGCCGTGTTGCTCTCCGGCTGCCACTACCACGCATCAGAGCATCCCTGGTGAGATGGAGCTGTTGGCACCTGGCAGGGAAAAGGACTAGGTAAAGTATTTTTTCAAAGGCGCCCACAGCTGGGCATTGTGGCACAAGACTGTAATCCCAGCATGCTAGGAGGCTGAGGCAGGAGAATCACAAGTTCCAGCCAGCCTAGGCAAAACTCATTGACTTACTAAGATCCTCTCTCAAAGGATGTGAAAGACACACCTGCTAAAGATGCAACTTAGTGGAGCCAGGCGTGGTGGCGCAGGCCTGTAATCCCAGCACTCGGGAGGCTGAGGCAGGAGGATTGTTGTGAGTTCGAGACCAGCCTGAGCTACAAAGTGAGCTTAAGGCCAGCCTGAACTGCACAGTGAGACCCTGTCTCAAAAAGACCAAAAAAAAAAGAAAAAGAAAAAAAAAAAAGAAAGAAAAACCAATAAGATGCAACTTAGTGTGGAAGCCCTGGGCTCTCTTCCCAGGAGGGGACACATTTGGCAGAAGATACCAGAAGTCAGGGGCTCCCTTTCTCCTGTGGACACTCTGCCTGGGGTCATCCTGGCACCCTGATAGCAGCAGCTGGAGAGGGAATTGGGGTGGGTGGGGTGGGAAGGAGGTGACTGAGAGGGGAGAACTCGAGGTGGACAGTACCTGCCACCACACTGGCCAGTATCTGCAATGAGCTGGACCAAGGAGGCCCATAGAACAGTAAAGGAAAGAGGGCCAGAACTGGGCAGGTTCCAGACACCAAATGAGGTGTTCCTGAGGCTTTGCCCATGCTGAGAGCAAGGACGGACAGAGTGGGACCACATGGAGTTCCTGCAATGGGCCAAGTGGGTAGGCAGCACCTAGGGCCACTGACTAGGAAGCTGGGGAGACTGCCTCCCTCTCAGGAGCCGATGTCCAGGCTGGAAGGACAATCCCGGTGCAGCTGGGGATCCAAGCCCATCTGGAGGGGCAGCTGTGTTGGGGACAAGGGCACAGGATCGCCAATGCCATGCTAGAGGGTGGCAGTGCTGGCAGAGGGTGTGGGTGAAGCTGAAAGGGTTGAGGGCAGAGCATTGAGTGGGCAGTGAAGAGCCGGAGGAGTGACTGGAGCCTCGATGGGGGGAGGGAGAGCTGGGCTCCTGCGGCCACCAGCGCCCAGGGAGGGAAGCCAGGAAAAGACACAGGTGCAAGGCAGCATCGGGTGAACGCAGGGGGATGGGCCCTGGAGCTGCTGGTGACCTCCTTGTCTGTCTTCCTCTCTTGTAACTTCAGCTGAATGAAAAAGGAAGCGGCCCTCCTGTTAGCTGGGCAGTAAAGGAAATACTGCTCCGGGTTTGTTTGTGGAGCTGGGGATTGACCCAGGGCCCTGTCATTGAGTTACATCCCAGCACTTTTTATTTTTTGACACAAAGTATCACTAAATTGCGCAGGCTAGCCTAAAACTTACACTTCTCCTGCCTCAGCCTCCTGAGCAGATGGAGGTGGCTGGGCTTGTAGGCCCATACCATCAGCCAGCATCTGCTGATTTTCACAGCCGGGGAGGTGGAAGAAGTGAATTCCAGGGAAAAAGAAAAGCAGAAAGACTCAGAAGAGAAATAATGAGCACATGGCTCTGGTAGGGGTCGTTTGTGGTAGGACCCATTTTCCTTAGGAACCTGTGTGTGTGTGTGTGTGTGTGTGTGTGTGCACGCGTGTGTGTGTGTGTGTAGGGGTTATCTGTGTGACATAGCACTGGGACCACAGAGGCCTGCCGTGCAGCTCTGATGACCGAGGAAAGGCTGAGAGGGTGAGGGCGGGCAGGCTAGATGTGCATGGGGACAGGTGCAGTAGGGAGGCCACTCAGCGGGCGGGCTGGCCATGGGGAGGGCGCTGCTGTCACTGGCTCTGAACCGGGGTATACCTCACCCCCACCAGGGCAGAGCCCTGAGGGCCTCCCCATCACCCATAGCTCAAGAAAGCCTTGGGCTGGAGAGATGGCTCAGCAGAATAAGCATTTGCCTGGCAAGTACAAGAACCTAAGTTCAATCCCTGGTTCCGCCAAAAAAAAAAAAAAAGTTCAAGGAAGCCTGACACCCATCACAAGAGAGCCCTGCAGGAGGCCATCCTAGCACACCCTGTCTGTCCCCAGAGGGGTACACAGGGATACCAGAGAAGCTGCTGCCTTAGAGGATGGGACAAGCCGACGTGGACATTATTCTATGTGTGACCAGACACCTCATTTTCCCTTAAACCGTCCACTGTACTGAGTGGACCTGGGATTTTCTTCTCAGTGGAACTGAGAAGGTCAACTATTCAAGGTCAAAAGCTGATGCTGTTTTCCTGCTCCCAGCATCTGTCCAAGGCAGGTGTGATGAACTTTTGTCAAATGAGTAAATAACCAAATAAAAGAGATACAAAAAATGAGTTTGCATGCTGAAACCCCTGGCCCTACATGTGGAGGGAAGAGACCCAGGATCTGGGCCACTCAGCTGCCTGGGCCCAGAGCCTCTGTTCCCCTGGGGAAACATGAGGTGTGGCAGGCCTTGGGGAGCCATGGCTCTGGGGCTTACCTCTTACTGGCCTTCTCTTAGGGCTTCCTCCATCTTAGCTGTCTCCTGCCGCCTTCCCCGGAGGTCTTCGTCTGAAAGCAGAGAGAAGCCCTTGTTCTCTGTCCTGCAGCCACTACCCCTCCCTCCAGTGAAACATGTGCTGGCTCTGGTGGGCAACACATGTGCCTAGTGAGAGGTGGCAGGACGCCTGGGTGCTGGCCTGTCTCTGAGGCCTTAGACAAGTTCTTTCCTCTTCTTTGGGTCTCAGTTTCCTTATCTATAAAATGGGAGGGGAAGCTGAACTATCAGTGTCTCCTGACCTTGAAGGCCTATGGAGGACCATTGTTCAGCTGAGTGTGGCTCGGCAGGATCTGAGAGGGGTAGGGTTGGTTGGTTCTTCTGGTCCCCGTGGCTTTGGAAGACTGAGTGAAAAGTGAAAGCCCTGAAGCTGTCTAGTACTTGGTCCCCTGGCTGGGAACACTCAGGACCTCCTCTTGCAGTGTCACCCAAGGTTCCTCTCCCCGCCTCACCACAAGCGTGGGCCTCCACATCATCCAGGAGGTTGGCTGTTGATGCTGCGGCCCCCAGCCTGCAGAGCCATTCAGGAAAACTGTCCTGGACACAGACCTGAACCGCCAGGAACGCCCTGCCCTCCCCAAGCCCTCCCCAGGCCTCCTCTCCTGTCTCTCAACTCTCCAACGCTGCCCCCACCAGCCTCCTTTCTTGGGGTCAGGAGAGCAGCCAGGCCCTGACCCTCAGCCCCCAGGAATAACTCTGGTGACAGGAGAGGGACTTTCTCCCTGCTTTTCTGTGGTTGTCTAGCTTTTAATAGCCTGGGCCTGGTTTGGCAACACCGATGGGAGTCTGGGTAAAAATGTGGACAACCTCACTGCTACTCAAGGCACTGAGGAGGACGAGGGCCTCTGGTAATGACGTATGAGGACCCATAGACCAGTTCAACTAGAGAAATTTGGGCAAGATTTGCTGATTACATTCGAAGATTCAACTTTTCTCCTAGGAAGGAAGAGGAGGAGGAGGAGCAGAAGAAGCTGGCAATGCCATTGTCCTTGTCATAGGGCAAACAACTTCCTCCTGCCCTGCTCCTCCTTCCTGGCCTGGCGCTCTGGGAGGTGGGTGGCCGCACAGCAGCCCAGATCATGGAGCAGAGAGGAGGCTGCAGAACCCACCACCCGAACCGTGCCGGGCCAGAAAGATACGACTGATGCTTGGGCAAGTGCTTCCTCCTGGACTTCCGCATTTTGGTCTTCTCAGAGAAGGCACGGGCCAGCTCAAACAGCTTCCTCCGGGTGGCTGGGGTAGAGAGACCTGTGAGCCGTTCATTCTCTTGGCAGTGAAGGCATCAGATGGGCTCCCCCCCCCAAGTCGGGGGTGGTCAGGGTGGCACCAGGACCCCTTGGGATGGGAGCTGGGAAAGGGAGGTGATGGGAACGGCAGACACAAGCCCCATCTCAGGAGCAGCAAGGCTGCCATCCCAGATTGGCCTGCAGGGGCAGCAGAGGCCACCAGGAGCCGGGCCCAGGGCCTACCGGCAGCCCAAGATCCGGGTATTCCTTCCCCAGCAGCCACAGCCTGCCAGCCTTGCATTTGGCTTCCCTTCCTGCCCCTCCCTTAGCTCCTTGTGTCCTAGGATTTCCATGACTGAGAGATTTTTCCTGAAACGAAGCCTGGAAGGCTAGTGCTTCTGAAAGCTGGCGGGACTTGGTGGGCAGAGGTCCCTAACCTGAAGGTCCCTAACCCTGCCCCAAACAAAAGGGGCTTGGCAAGGAAGGGTCTCCCTGCACACAGCCAGGCAGGGCCAGTTGCCTCAAGCCACAGAGAATGTGAACACAACATCCGGGAGAGGCCATGTGGGGCGCATTATTTTCCTGCAGACAGCTGGCCCGAGAGGATTTAAACTTAATTTGTAGCCAGACTCAGCTGCACAGGGAAGTAAGGCAGGAAGGCTGAGGGAGCCAGCCTGGGATTAAAATGTCACTCCAGTTCACCCAGGATCAGTGGCATTCAGAACCCTGCCTCCATCCCAAGTGCTGGGAAGATGAAGGAGGGACTGCTGGCTGGACTCACATTTTCCCATGTGTTTCAGCTTGTCCCTGAATAAGGCATCTTCAGACACAGCAGGGTTGGCATCACTGTTTCCTGGAAGAGGGAGACACCTGCTGTGGGACAGGGTCTCTGAGGTCACGTTAGACAGGAAGAGCAAGCCCAGGACCCCAGGGGAGTGGGTAGGGCTGTCCCCAGGGTGACCTTCTGAGCCCTCTCCTGCACTGTAGCAAACATGCAGTATCTTTCCTCCAATCCAGAGGAAGTTAAAGCCAGGAGGACACTTGAGGTTGTAGGAGCGCTTCTTTCTCCTAGCAAACCATGCTGTCCTCCTCTGTGAAAATGAGGACTCTTTTGGGGAGAGGCTAGAACCAAGGCTTTGGCACGCTGCTGGATCCCCAGCATTTTTGAGACAGGGTCTCATGAGATTGCCCAAACGGGACCTTCCTGACTCAGTCTTCCGAAGTGCTGGGGTTACAAGTGTGTGCCACCACACCTGGCTGAACACAGGGACACTCAGGGTAGGCTGCACGTGTGGAAAGCCAGCTGGCATGGGGTCCCAGCTGTCCACTACATTCCATGAAGTCCACTTGGTAGTTTGAGCTGTGGTGGGGTAGAAATCACAGGCGCTCCATCCAGGCTTCCCTGCACCCAGAGCTGTTGTTGACAGTTCTGCCTGCATCCTGTGCCTGTGAGTCAGAGCAGCCAGAATGCCAGGCCAGTGCCCTCCTTCCTCCTTGGGAGCACCCTCCAGGACATGGAGCAAGAATGGGAACTGGGCGTGGCCAAGACCCAGAGCCCCTCCAGCCCTGCTGGGGCCCTGCCTTGCCGTGCCTTGCTCTCCATCCTCTAACTAATCCCCAGTCACCTTGTCTGCTAAGTCCCCCCTGAATCATGCTTACCCACCCCTGCAGCCCTGGTGTCTCTGGTTAATTCGGGATCAAGGCTTGGTGAAAACACCAGATGCACATCTGCTGGGGCCTAAGCTCCAGCCTGCCTGCAGGATTTTCTCTCTTGGAGCTGGGCTGAGTGGGGCCCCACCCCACCGCTCCAAATGCTTCACCCCAGTGCACCATGGACACTCACTGTACCACAAGACGCTGCTGTGCACAAGATGCTGCTCAGCTTTTCTGTGCCTGGGCAGCTTCTGAACATTACAGGGAAGTAACCAAACGGGGGGGGGGCACACTGTGGCCACACAGGTGCAGGCTCCAGGTGTTGAGGGTAAAGACTGGGCCCCTGCCTCATATTCCCAGCTCTGGTTCACCCTCCCATCAATGCATCCCAAAAGCACTGCTGCCCACGCCCTGGTGCCCTTCAGCCAGAGGCTCCCAGGACAGGGGCTTGGCCACTCTTGATGCAATTTTTGCTTTCATGTGCTCACAGCTTGAAATTTTTCTTTCTTGAACAACTAGGACAGGGCCTGGCCCGCTGCAAATTTTTCCCAGCTACTTGATAAATGAACAAACCTCTTCCAGATTAATCTCACCTTCTTCTTCTTCCTCTTCCTCCCCCTCATCCCCCTCCCCTTCCCCTTCTCCTGTTCTCCATGTGTTTTTCTATAAGTAGCAAATGCATCCTGGGTATGGTGGTCTGTGCCTAAAAATCCAGCCACTCTAGAGACTGAACCAGGAGGATCCCAAATTTGAGTCCAACCTAGACAACTTAGCAAAGTCTTGTCTCAAAAAAAAAGTCTGGGATGTAGCTCATTAGTGACGCGCTTGCATAGCATATGCAAGGCCCTGTGTTCAATCCCCAGTGCTGAAAGAAAAATGGTGTGTCCCCAGCTTTGAGATGTTTCGCCTCTTTCTTAGACATTGTTCTTGCAGCATTGTAAGCTTCTCCAAGACAGCCTAGGCCCCGTTTGTTTGCCTCATCCTTCTTGCTCCCGGGAGCTACCAAGGGGCATTATATGATGCGATGAACCTCACCAGGCACAGGTGTGCGATGCGGCGTTAACCCCACAGGTGTTAACCCACAGGCCCAGGCTGGCGGGGCCCAGGGCTGCTGGGTGAGGAGACATCTCACTCCATGGCAGGTGCAGAGGTGGGGGCAGGAGCGTTCCTTTCAGTTCGCCGAGGGGCCCCAGCACCCTACCTCTATTTCAGACCTTTTCCCCAAACTCTACGTGAGGCAAGGTTGCTGCGGTGTGTCTTCCCAGAAGGTAAGGTTACCTGGGACAGAGGAGGGAGGGACGAAGTCATTTCCCATAGCCACACTGCTGGATTTGGATTTCTGGGATTCGTATTTCAGTCGATCTGGAAAAGGACCACATTCCTGTTAGGGAAGCAAGCTCCTGGCTCCTGGGGGAAGGCTGGAAGGCGCAGGACGCTGAGCCCCCGAATCACATACAAGTGGACACATGCACACAAAGGATACGAGCACACACAGCTGGTGGTAACAGAAATGAGTGCTGGCAACCACCTAGACTGTGAGAAAGCCACAATGGTCAGAATCAGATGGTAGCTGAGAGTCTAAAACATTGCTTTATTTTTATTTTGGCTTTTTGAGATAAGGCCTTGCTAGGTCATTGAGTCTGCTCTTAAACTCACTGTGTAACCCCAACTTTGACCTCAAACTTGTGGTATTCCTCCAGCCTCAGCCTCCCAAGTGCTGGAGGGTGGTGGTACAGGTGAGTACCATCACACCCAGGCCACCAATGCCCTGATTTAAAAAAGGGGCCTGAGACCTCCACAGCCTTTGCTCTAAGCAGGGCTGGCATCTGGACCTTCTCCCTCCAGCCTCCGTTCTTGCTGTTCCTCCCCACGAATACATGTGTCACATGTTCGCACTGGGACCTTCGCATGACAACCTCCAACAGTTGTCTCTCCATACCCCACCAAGCCAGCCCCCAATTCTGAAGGGGAACAGCAGCAAATGCATCTTAGTGGAAGCCTAAAAACCCAGCCAGGAAGATCACAAGTTTGAGTCCAACCCGGACAACTTAGCAAAGATTGCACAAACACCCTGCCCTAACAGCCTCTCCTAAGGGAGCCTCCACTCTGGCTCCAGGGGAGCCCATTGCTGTGGTTCTAGAGCTCCAGGCTGTCCTGGAAGCCTGTGGAGCCTTGCCTTAATCCCAGGCCAGTGCTGAGTGCCCAGCAGATGTGCAGAGGAGGGAGGGAGTGGATGCACCCTCTCCTGTGAGTCCCTAGGGAAGCAGAAGGTGTCTGGTACCCAGGCAGAACTCTGGGGCTTCCCCAGGACCGCAGGTGCGGGCTGCGCCTCCACAGTACGGAAGTGCTGGCCCCTTGAGCCCCAAGGCGGAAGCCCACATCCTTCTTTCTCCAGTCCTGGGGTGGCAGCCACAGTGCCCGCCCACGCCTCAGTTGCCCACCTCTCTCCAAGGCAAGGAGAAAGTCTCGGTTGCGCTGCAGTTCCTTCATGAACTCCTCATTCTGCAGGAAGAGCGCTATCCTCTCATCCTCCAGGTACTGCTTCCAGCGGCTGTCCTGGTCTCCAGCTGTGGCAGGCAGGCCTCTCTCACCACTCACAGACTTGGTGCACCGGGGGTTCCCCTGAGGGAGGAGCATGCTGGTGCCTATCACAGGGGCACACACCGAACCCCCCACACACACACACTTGACCTTGAGCCCACCCCCTCTGTGGAAGTAACAGGGCTCCAAAATGATCTTTCCCATCATTCCTTCATTCACAACCCCAATGCTCCAGAAAATGCATCTGCAAATAGCTCAAGAGCGGCATATGATCCCCAAGTCAAACCTCTCCCTGTACACATTCTCCGAAAGGTGAGATATACCTGCTCCATGGAGATACTTGGGGACGTGTCAAGGTCTGGGGAGAAACCGTCCCCAGCACTTTCCCCAGGAACAGGAGTCACTGCCTGCCTCAACCTCACTCCCTGCAGCCAGAGTATCCTTAGCCATCATCTCTCTGGAACAGATGAGGAAACCCCCAGAACCTGACAGGAAGTAAGGTTTTCAGCTGGGCATTCTTTCCCCGCAAACC
Source organism: Ctenomys sociabilis (assembly GCA_004027165.1). Classification (NCBI taxonomy): domain Eukaryota; kingdom Metazoa; phylum Chordata; class Mammalia; order Rodentia; family Ctenomyidae; genus Ctenomys; species Ctenomys sociabilis. The sequence goes on from PVKA01035648.1 coordinate 18,491, forward strand.
CAGGGTAACAGAAATAGCTCAGCCTAAGCTTACCGACCAGGAAGCCAAACTGGCTGGCACAAAACATGTGGAAGAAGAGAGATACTGGACAGGCGAGTGGGCCGGGGCACATGGCAGCCCTTACCTGTATGCTGTCCAGCTGCTGGGGCAGGATGCGGAGGAAGTCTTCAGGGAGGTTGCCCAGCAGGGGCGGGTTCCAGTTCCGATAGCGCCTCTGGCTGGCAGAGGGACTGGGCACATCAGTCCTGTGGGGCGAGGGGTGAGGAGGAGCTGGAATCAGGCCCAAGCAGGCCTCCGGGCCCTTCACATGCAGTCCTCAGGTCCTTGGGCAGGCAGGATCCCGCGCAGAGCGTCCAGGCCCTGCTGCCTTAGACAAAGGCTCTGCTCTCTGCCCAGGAGCTCCTTCTCAGGCAGCCTGGCTTGGCTGCCTCCCTTGGCCCTGAGCTCAGGCGACTGTCATTGCTTTCTACTCGGAGCCCTTCTAAGGTGCAGGAACCTGGCTCTGGCACTAATGTCAATCTCATGGATTTAGACCTAGATGTTAAGGAATGTTCCCTATAGTCAAGGGGCTGTACCCTTTGGTGCTCATATCCCAGCACTTAGCACACTGTTGGTATTGACACAGATGCCAAACACAGCCGGTCTGCCTGCGGGAAAGGTGTGTGGCAGGAGGTCCGTGCCAGGGCAGAGGGCACCTGTGTGGGGTACAGCAGAGGAGGAGAGGCTATGTCGCCCAGCCCTGAGGGCAGCCTGGAGCCTGGCCAGGAGCTCCCCCAGCTCTTCCACAGCCTGCAGCGTGGCAGCCGCAGGACACGTGTTCTGCTGAATCAGGGAAATGACACACTGAGAAGGCAGCCACTGCCCTGATGGTGGGTGGCGGGGCCCTCTCCTGCTCAGCCTGGCTTTGATTTGGCCTCCAGCTTCAGGAATCCCGCCTGCCCCCTCACTGGAGGGGAGCTTTTCCGGGCTCCAGGACTGTGGAAATAACTTCCTTTCCTTTTCTATTTTGGGCTGGTGGCCAGCGGGGGTGAGAGAGAAAAGGAGGCAGCAGACGGATAGCCAGCTGCGAAGAGCACGGTGGAGCCTGGCAGCCCAGAGCCCGGGAACCCCCCAGACAGCCACGCTGCAGTACAGAGCCAAGGACCCTATCTGTCGGACGCAGGCTTGGCTTCCCTCCCAAGACCCAAGAGGAGCCCCATCTCTCAGGAACTTGAAGACCCCCTCTGGCTGCAGCTGAGAGGGATCTCTAGGGTCATGACCCTGCTTTGGGCCCCAGGGTCTTCATCTGGGGACACAGGTGCCCACCCTGAACTCAACCACAACATGGAGTGGCCACCCCAAAAGCTGCAGAGCTATATCTGGACCCCTCAAGCCAAAACACCCAAGTGGCAAGGGGCAGTGCAGAGAAGCCCCCATTTTCACAGTTACCCTTGCTGCTGGGTCCAGGGTGCCAGAGGAAGGACAAGGCCAGCCCCATCAGGCCCCAGGCCCTGGCCCTGGAGGGGCAGAGATGAGAGCAGCCACAGCTGCAAGAGCAGAGAGCCAGACCACAGGCAGCTAGAGACTCCGTGGTGGTTGGAAAGGAATGTCAGAAATGAGCTGAGAGGCAAAGAAAAAACTCCCAATGCTTCCATTTCAATGGAAGAACAGCAGGCAGCCTGTGTGGAAGGGTCTCCTGGGCTTCAGAAACATACAGACACAGGGAAGGAGGGACAGGCTGGGGGAGAGGAAAGAGCAGGTTGGGGACAATCTCCTGGCCAGTGCTTCTGGAGTCCAAAAATAGACCCTTATACCACCACAGACCCAGGTTTACCCACCTGTTCAGTTTTTCTTTCAAACCTAAGTGGAGTGTCACACCTAGCTACCAAGGACTTCAAAGATAGGAGACCTACCCAGAAGGATTTTTGAGCAGAGATTTTTTCAAGTCCACATGGGACAGGCCCTGCCCCATGACACACGGGTCATCTAGGGTGCAGGAACCCCTGTGCTCCGGGCTTACTTTCTGTTATGGCTTGTGTCGAGATGTGCCCAAAGCCTCATGTGGCCATGGGTGGGGCTTTCTCAGAGCTGACTGGATCTAGAGTGTGTGGCCTAGCACTGCACCAGTGATTCATGGTGCAGTGCTAGGCTCAAGGGCTCTAGGGCTAAGAGTGTGAGTGCTGCCTGCCGTGAGTACTAGACAGAAAGGGCTGTAGTCAACCCTGCCTTGGTTTGCTATTTTCTGCTCACCATGAACTGCTCTCCCTGGCAATGCCCTCTGCAACCCACCCTGCTGTGAAGGCAGCTGGTCATGGATTAAAACCTCTATAAGGGGCCAGGAACATGGCTCGGTGGAATAAGCGCTTCCCTGGCAAGCGCAAGGGCCTGAGTTCAATCCCTGGTTCTGCAAAATAAATAAATAAAACCCCTACAAACTGTGAGCTAAATAAAGTTTTCCCCTTTTACTTTGGGTGTCAGGTATTTTCTCTGAGGAATTAGACAAATAACTACAACACTCTCTGGGAAGGCCCTGCCTCTTGGAACCCTCAGAGCAATGTCCAAGCTTCCAAACTCAGCCTACCTGCAGGATCTCAGACACCCAGGGGCTGATGGAGTTCAGACCATTCTCCTTTGAGACTGACTCCTCTGAGCAGCTGAGAGTCCTGAAACAGTAGGCTGACCGTACCACTGAAACCTCCTTCCAGCCTCCTCAAAGCTGAGATGGAAGCCACCCCACCACCTGCTGGCCTTGTGCGGCCTTTTCCAGCGCCACCACCCCAGGAATCTCCCCAGATGGCCCTCCTGCACCCAGGCCTTTGCACACACTGTCTCCTTGGCACACCCTCCCATCTGCTGCTTCATGGGACTCATGCCAAGGCGTGTGGCCTTCAGCTCACAGCGTGGGCAGAGGTTGCTCTTGGCAGCTGCCCGCCCATGTCTCTGTCCTCTGATCTTCCTGGGGTGTGAGTGAGGGGCCTTGGCAGTCTATTCATCCATGAGGTACATTTCCAGGGACTCAACAGATGCTGGAAATGAATGTCCTGGATTCAGAGACTAAACAAGACCCTGGGGCTAGCCTGGGGGAGGTAGATCTAGGCCTAGCAGGTTGTGGGGGGAGAGGGGCACTGCTCAGGGGCTGGCCCTACCACTGGCACACACTGGAAGCCTGAGAGGGAAGCCTCAGTGATGGTCTCCACCTCAGAGTTGGAACTGACCTTCAAGGCCAGCCAGTGCAGTGGGCAGACAGAGCAGCAGATACTGATTATAGGTCTGCTTTGTCTCTGACACTGTGCTAAGTGCTTCATACACAACAGCTCCATCCTCGTAACAGTGCTGAGAGGCATGGTAGTAACCCCATTTCCCAGATGTGCAAGTGAAGCTCGGAGATCAAGTGACACAGCAGAGAGCCCACACATGTCAGAAGTTTGGCAGCAAAAGAAGGGGTCACGGCATCTGCAGCGTGTCCACTCCCTATGCAGCGAAGCCCTCAGCTTCTGGCTCCAGTCAAGGTAAAGGCATCAGATGGCTGAGGCCCACAGGGTCTACATGAGGCCTCCTGAGCCTGGCCTGAGAGAGGCTTCCTTCAGTGAGCTGTGCTGCCCCTGCCCCAGCGCTACCCCAGCCCCAGCAGAGCTGAGGAAAAAGGCAGGACAAACCCACCCCGAGTCTAAGCCGGCATTTACTCCCACAGCCTCGGTTTTCCCTTCAGAAAAAGTCAGTTATTCTGCCTAATAGAAGCTGATGTTTTTGCAGAAGTACCTTGGGATATTAAAAAAAAAAAAAAAAAGTCACATTAAAAATAAAAGTAAGCCGGGCATGGTGGCACATGCCTGTAATCCCAGCACTCGGGAGGCTGAGGCAGGAGGATTGTTGTGAGTTCGAGACCAGCCTGAGCTACAAAGTGAGCTTAAGGCCAGCCTGAACTGCATAGTGAGACCCTGTCTCAAAAAGACAAGAAAAAAAAAAAAAAATAAATAAA
>PVKA01035649.1:0-22457 GCA_004027165.1 Ctenomys sociabilis
TTCCTGTATATATGTGGAGAGACTGGCTATGGCAGAGTTGTTTATTCTTCCCAGGCACAAAGCAACACCATTTCCCAGCCTCCTTGCATCCAAATGGGGCAGAATGGAGCACATCACTTCCAGACCAAGGCATCTGGAAGCAGGGACAGCCTTCACCTCTCTCCTCTCCCCCTCCTACCCCCAAGTCCAACACCTAAAAGGTATGAATCACAGCTCAACTAGGCAGTTCTGATCCAGCCAATCAGATGATAGCTACAGTGGGGTCACCTTGAGGACTTCTTCCTCACCCTGCTGCCTCCAGCTTTGTCTGCCTGTGTGTGTCTCTCTCTACCTCCCTGTCCCGGTGGCCCATCAGGGGCACTGGTAGGAATTTTTCATGGTAATGAGTTCACAGAGATACTGCCAGCAGTGTGATGTTTCCTAACTCAGCCCGAGAGGCCTCGTAGTATCACTTCTGCTGTACTGGGCAGCTACAAAAGCCCACCCCTTCAATGGCAGTCATAGAACAATCACAGGACTGAAGTATTTGTGGACATATTTTTAAACCACCCCAAAGAAATCTGACACAATTCCAAATTCCTTATCCCGTGTGATTTGTCAATTTTTTCTGTCTGGAAGGTTGCAGGGTCTTCATTTAATTCCTCCGAGCCCTGGAATTTCATTTATTCGCTTTCCTGTCACTCTCAGGTCCCCTTGCCAGTCATTCCTGGGCCCTGCAATGTGAAAGCTCGGATTTTTCAGCCCTGGGAAACTGTACTGTGTTATCCACTCCATTTCCTCCCTACTGTTTGATTTTCTACTCCCTTTTTCGCCTCTTTCTGGGATTCCTCAACATATTTCATTTTTCTTATCTTTCCATACTTTTATCTTTCATTCTATTTATAAATAAAATATTTTGTTCTTTATCTCCTGAGGTTTTTCATTCCTGCTATCATATTTTAATTTCCAAGGACTCCTTTTCTCTGGGTGTTGTTTTCTGTAACCTCCCTCTTTTATATCCTGAATGTAATATCTTTTTTCAATCTCCCTGAAGATAATGATAAAGTTCTGTGTGTGCATTCCTTGCCTTGCCTGTATGGTCTCTTTGTACTCTTCTAACATCTCTTTCTCTCACATATACACTAGAAATTTTTTCCAAATTAATTATTGTCCATAGATATTAGTGGCATTGAGAGTACCCAGGGAAATTGATGGAAAGAACTGCATGAGAGAGAGGCTTGTAAACTTCAAGCAGGTTTGTACATCTGGTTGTGTTTTGCTTTTTTTTTTTTTTTTCAGAAACAGGGATTGAGGTCATGCCCTTGAGCTTGCCAGAGAAGCACTTATTCTACTGAGCCATCTCCCCAGCTCCATGTTTTGCTTGTTTAGTTGGCTTTTGGTTGTTGTTTGTTTGGTACTGGGGACTGAAAAAAAGGACCTTTACACTGAGCTACTTCCCCTGCCTTTTTTAGTTTTTCTTATTTGAGACAAGATCTAACTAAGTATCTAAACTGCCCAAGCTAGGACTGAACACATGATCCTCCTGCCTCAGCCTCCAAGAGTGCTAGAATTACAGGATTGTATCACTCCCCCAGCTTCAAGGCAGGTTTCCTGGGTACATACGTGGTCACTGGGTCAGTTTCATTTGTCACCAGAGAATCGGGGTAGGACCTTGACACATGGTTGCACAAGGGCTTGGAGCCTGGACTGACAGGACAGGACTAGAATCTCAGCCACTAGACCCCACCTGGATTCCTGACCCACAGATGTGCACAGATGAATAGTAATCAAAGTCACCGAGTAGGGCTGGGGAGATAGCTCAGTGGAATAAGCACTTCTCTGGCAAGCACAGGAGTCTGAGTTCAATCCCCGGTTCCGCAAAAAAAAAAAAAAAAAAAACAGTCACCAAGTTTATTATGCTGCCATGGATACCTGGAAATCTACTAGCCAGGCTGGGTGGGCCTGGGAAGGGTGGCACAGAGACAGCCTCCTATTGAGCCCTGAGTGCCCCAATTGTGAGGAACCCTCTTCTGAAGCACCCCATGCTGCGATGGCCCCACGCCCGGGGCCAAGGGCCTTTGGGCCAGCATTCCCAGATGTACACAAACCATCCTCAAGCCCTCCCAGAAATCTTTTCACCATCTGAACACTCATGTGACTGTCTTGCCCCTTCCAATGTCACTGCCCTCTGGCCAGGACTGTGCAAGCTGACCCTGGTCTTCTCTCTTCCCTGGCAAGGTGAACAGCAAGGGAGGACACCTGAAGTTCAGCCTTGGCAGAGCCTCCTGGCGCTGCCCTCCTCCGCTGGCGCCAGTCCACTGTCCTGTGCATAGCTCTTGGGCTTTGTCCCAGAGACTGGGCACGGGCACTCCCCTTGACATCAGGTGTGGCAGATGCAGGCATGTTGATATGGATCAGTACATTTTCCAGGGCCTCACAGCAGGAAGCTGAGGCACAAATCTAGAAACCAGGTAGAGAAAGGACAACTATGTCAAGAGATCAGAAAAATCAACAGATAAAGCCCCACCCCCACCCCCACCCCCAGACCTCCAGGCATGCAAAAAACAAAGGGGTGCGACCCTGGCCTATTTGCATAATGATCATAACCGTGCCACCGTGGGCTTTGGGCACTGCTGCAACACTTCCTTTACAAGTCTCTTATAGTCAAACACCCACCCCTCCCGATGGGTAGGCTAAGTTAAGCACCGCGTTAGGCCTAGCTCCTGTCAATCCCCAGTTGGAAAGCCTCCCATAATTCCAAGATTTAAGAGACCCAGTACCTGGCCCTATAGGGCTGTGGCTCATCCCACTGGTTCATGCCCACTCTGCAGAGTGCACCTTTGCTTCTTTTGTCTTTAATGAATCTTACTCCTGTTACTGCTCTTGAGCATCCTGTTCAGATTTTTGTTTGGGGTACAAACAGCTTGTAAATATCTCCCCCCAAGACCTGCCATCTAATAGCATCAGGGCATGCTCGGGTTGGTCTGCTGTCACCACTTGCAGTAGGGGCAGGAGTGAGGCTAACACCCAGTATCAGATTGTCATAGTCAGAACACAAACACCTCCACATCCACCCTCGGGGAGAGTTCTTAGAAGATTTCAACCTGTAACAATGAATTCTCTTGGACATTTGTTGGGGGAAGCTGATATCCTGATGGGCTCCTGTATGTGGATCTTTCTGGGGCTGACAGCAAGCTCTAGTCTGGATAGGACTCATGAGACATGGCTTCGCCCCTGCAGGCTATACCAAAGGGAGCTCCTCCTATGCCTCCTCGCCTTCAGCATCCTCAGGAGCACTGGAGGCCCTGTCGTGATGGGCCCGCCAGCCTTGCCTCTGCTTCACCGGAGTTACCCCAATCTCTCTGTTTTGCCTGAGTCTCCCATGCTACAGAGCCCCAAACTGCCATTACTAAGCTGGGTTTCTCTCCTACCCCACCACTGCCTGGTGAGAGATGTCAGAGCACCACCTGGACTGCCCAACTTGGATGGTTAATTTCATGTATCAGCTGTCTGGACTATAGGAAGCCAGACAGCTGGGTATACATGGCTTCTGGGTGCTTCTATGAGGGTGTTTTTGGAGCAGACTCTCATTCAGATCTGGACTGAGTATCACAGATGGCCACCCTAGCGTGGATACGTATCACCCAATCCACTGAGAGTTCGAATGGAAGGAAAAGTAGAGAAAGGTTGGGTTCCTCTGTCTGAGACTTGTCCTGTCCTTGGCCCTCTTTGACCTCAGATCTTCAAACCAGGATAGTCTCTATCTCTAGAGCCTCTAACTGGGTCTCCAGTTTACAAATGGAAGATCTATAATGCCATATAATAAAGCTCTTGATACATATGTATGTGTATATTGAAGGAATTGAGAACATGCTATCTCCAGCATGCCACTCTGACACAATGACTATTTTGAGCTAAGAATGCTTCAAAACAGCAGGTGCTATAAGAACACTCTGACCATCATTGTCTTAAAAGCTGGAAATGAAACTCCCACATGAAAGGCACCCTCCTGCACTAGAAGAAAAATGTCACTCTTGTCATCAAGGACAAGCTACTGAAGTCAAATCTGCATGAACCAACCTCGTTACACACTACCCTCATATGTCTAGGCACATCTCCATCCAGTTAACTGCCTCCACATGAGCTCCTTGGCCTTGTCATCTTTCTACTTCTCTGCTCTTTGTTCAACTCAGGACCTGAGTGTCCAGTGTTAGGTGCCTCTTTATGTCTTCCTCTCCCTGGAGGCTCCCATGTCCTGTGGACTTTTGTTAAATAAATTTGAATGTTTTTCTCCTGTTGACCTCTCCTATGATGACTTTTTATTTTATTTATTTTGGCAGAACCAGGGATTGAACTCAGGCCCTTGCACTTGCCAGGGAAGCGCTTATTCTGCTGAGCCATCTCACTGGCCCTTCCTCAGATGATTTAATTCTTAACCCCAGCCAAAAAACAAAATAAACAAACAACAAGAAGAGAGCCTTAATCACAACCTCGCCCACCGTTACTGGGAGTAAGGTTTCCTCTGTTTGCCTTTAAGAAGGGTGGGCTTTTAAATGTAATGTTAACCTGAAACCAAGCTTTGACTTCTATGAAAAGGCAGGCAGCATTATAAGCTGATGTTACATTCATGTAACATCAATAGGAGATAAATGTCATATTGTTAATTTTAAATGACCAGAAGATAGACTGCCAGTCTATCTTGGTTTAGCTGTAACAGGAACCACCTGCTTCCACTGGAGCCCAAGTACTCTGACTCCTGCTGGCCTAATAGCCAGGCAGGAGACTATAAAACCAAGCCTTGTAACTATTTTAAATTTTAGCTATTTACCAGGAAAAAGATAAACACCCCTCTGATTTCTTAAAATGTTTAATATAAAACTGGTAAAGTGTACTTCTTGAGATGCTACTTTAGTAGAGGGACAGATTACTCTTACAGATAAGTTCATTACTCAGTCAGCTTTGGATATTAAAAAACAATGTCCTATCATCAAAACTAGAAAAGAAAAATGGAGAAAAACCAAAGAGATCAAAAATGACTGCCCTTGTTGTGGCCTCAAAACAAACCCTAAATCTGATTCTCTTGGCTCCAAGAAGATCTCAGTGCCAATGAGGTTCACCTATTGATGAGGTTCATCTGCTACTGCTGTCAGAAGCCAGGCCATTGTAAGAGGGCCTGCCTTAAGAGGCCCACGAGCCATGCCCTGACTGCCAAGGCAGCCACTAGAAGTGAGACTGCACTCGGAGGCGGAGGTCCTAGAGCTCAGACTCAGCTTCCCAGATGGTCCAGCAGGACAGAAGGGCCCTGGGCCTGCCTCCTCCCTCTGGGCAAACTGTCATCTCTGCCTGTCGTCTCCATGGAGGAGCCCCGGGTAATCATGACTAAAGGAAGGCCCCGCCCACTGCTGGACATTGGCACAGGGCTCTTTGTCTTTCTCCAGCCCTGACCTTCCAGGCATCATCATGATCTTGTTTTAGCTGTAACTGAGATGTATTGCTCATGTATAGACAAAATCCTGTCACCGTAAACAGTTCTAGAGACACTGGCCACACAGTGTCCAATAGCTTTGGGCCTATAGACAGAGCCAGACCTTGTCTTTAAAACATAAATCTCAAAGCCGCGGTGTTAAAAGGATAAATCCCTCTATGGTGCCCCTTGGTTACAATAGGGCCATATCCAAGACTGAACAGGACATTGGCTTAATCTGACTAAATACTGTGTATTTCATAATAAATGTATTAAGTTAGCCTTGTTGATTATTTATGTAACTCAGGTATTTCATGCTGATAGTAAACACAGATGTAACTAGCAAAATATGCTAAACTGTACTTAAAATCATTGACAATAAAAATACAATATTGGGCCAGGGAGATGGCTCAGGGGAATAAGCACTTCCCTGGCAAGCATAAGGGCCTGAGTTCAATCCCCAGTTCCAACAACAACAACAAAAAAAGATATTAATCTGGTTTTCATACATTCTCAAAATTTAGAGATAATTATAAGTATAGCTAGAGGGACTATAATTGAGTCTGGGTTTTGGTTTTTGGGTTACAACACTTGCCACCCACTTCCATTCATGACAATGTTTCGTGAAGCTCTGCTTCCTCGGATGGGCACTGGTGTCTCACTTACTCTTCTCTTGTTGCTGGGACAAATTACCCAGTTCTGGGTATTTGAACAAATATCTCAAGTTGACACAGTGTATCAACCACCACAGTTGATCAATGGAGAGAGCTAGACAGTCTTGGCCAGTGGGATGAAGAATCCGGGCCAGCAGGCTGAGGGGTCTGGTCATAGTAAGGACTGGAGCTCCCCAAAAAGGTCCCGAGCTCACTGTTGAGGAACACTGAGCTCCCATCAGGAAAGCCAATGTCACAAGCTTCTCCAGGAGGCTGAGCAGTGCACCATCTTCCTCTCCAGAGCCAGGAAGCAATGCTCAAGATGAGGACCAAAGCTCCTCCAAAGTTCATGGGTTCAAGGCCTGAGTTCAATTCCCGTTTCCACCAAAAAGAAAACAAAACAAAAAAAAAAAACAAAGTTCATGGGGAAAGCCAGCAGGACAAGGACCTCCAGTGGAGCAGCCCAAGAGAACTAGCAGCTTCCAACAGCTCCGATAACGTCCGCACCCCTAACTACATTCTGGCAGCTTCTCCTGCTCTGCTTTTACGCTATCCTCAGGTGGGCCTCCTCCACCCAGCACCACTCTGGCTCAGTTCAGCTGGGTGTAAGAAGTTGATCACCACTTAGCTCTTCACTACAGTCTGTTTTCTGCAATACCACGGTAGTAACTCACCGCCCTCTTCACAATTTTTTGCTGTGTGACAGTTATAGATGTTTGGCACTAACTACATTGTCAGTTCTTCATTTTCTTATGAAGGTTCCTGTGCTATGTTGAGATTGTATTATGTTTTATTTTATTTTTCTCTCTGTTGATGTTTCTGAATGTAATTCTTAGGCCTAACCAAAACCAAAACAGAACAAAAAAAAACATCTCTGAAAGGTCAAAAGTTGAAATTTTGTCTCTGCTGGGTCTTTGTCTGGAGAACCCCAGCAAATACACCAACGTGCCTTGTGAATTAAAAATCTTAACTCAGTTCAGCAGCAGGTGATCCTCACTGGCCCAGGGTAGAGTGGAGCTGCTCAGCTACCTGCCAAGTCTCAGGATGGGACCGGACAGGACTTCTCTCACTGCCAGCCCAGTGCCCCTTCAGCTTCTGGGGCTGGGTGCCACCAGCTGGTCTAGTACAATAGAAAGGCTTCCTTCCTCACTGGACTAGATTCCTCCAGGGAAGTGACCTTGGGGATTTCTCCTCTTCTTTCCCCTCCTTCTCCCCATTGTTTTCCTATTTGTGAAGTTTAGGAAACCAAGACTTCATTAAGGGCTCCAGGAAGACACTGTGTCCCTGGGTGCACCCTCTGCTCCTCTCTCCCCAGCCCATCATGTGAGGGTCCCAGAGTTCCCTCCTTAGGAAACAGTGATCACAGCCCAGCTTTGATCTTAGAAAATTTATTGGTGCTGGGAGAAGGAAGTTGAGCAGCCCTGGCTCTTCCAAGGGCCCCATGAGACTTCACTGTTTGCCATTCCCGTTGATGGGCCGGTTCACATGGTCTGGGGAGGCCAGGAATGCCTTGATCTTGGGCCGGGCACTGAGGCGTGCCACATAGGCTGAGAGCAGGGGGAATTCATCCAGGCAGTTGGGGGCCAGCACCTGGTGGATCAGCAGCAAGTCCAGCAGGTTGTAGTCTGCGAAAGAGATCTGCAGGGCAGGGAATCAAAGTTTCAGTCAGTGGGAACAGGCGTGGCAGCCAGTGGGAATAGGCTAAGCATATGGGAGGGAAGTGGGGGCCAGAGAAGCTGAGCCCACCCCTAGGTCTGGCCTACTTTGCCATGGGAATGACTCCCATCTCTTTCCATCTATGAGGAGAGGACAGCACACAAGGACGCAGGGGGGGGCAGACTCACCTGGCCACCCACGATGAAAGCCTTGCCCCCCTGGTTCTGGGACAGCAGAGTTTCAAAAGGTTTCAGATGCCCGGGCAAGGCCTTCACATAGTCACTCTTGCCTGCATCCTATAGGAAGGGTGCCAAGGCTGTGTGTTCTCCTCCTACCCTCCCAGCAGGAGCCCCTGCTCCACCAGACACGCCCCATTCTGCTACCCACTTTGGAGACCCTAGGAGCCCCAAATGTGCCTGTTTACCCCCCCACACACACACACACAATCCACTCTATTACCAAGCCCTGGCTATGTGAGCAGCTCATCTTTCTCAACCATTCTACCTTTCCATCCTTCCTAAGGTCTCCAAGCAGACTACTGCAAAAACCTCAGAGCCGGCTCCTCTGAGAGTCCTTCCAGACCTCATGTTCAGACACAGCCATACTCAATCTCCTCCTGGCCCTCACTGCCCTTGGAAGAGTCCATATCAGAAGGCTGAAGACCTTGAGGACCCAGCCTCCTCCCCATCTCTACAGCCGCACCCACACCTGTACACACAGAGGTGCATGCAAACATTCTGCCCCTCTAATAGGACCCAGATCCCCGGGTGAGCTCAGACCTGCACCCATTGCCCATCTAAAATTACCAGCACCTCATTCCAAAAACTGGTACAGGCAGCCATGGGGAGCCACTTGTTGCTGGAACCCTGCCCTAACGCCCTAATCAATGAAGGGGTCAGCCAGAGCCATGTGAGGCCTTGGAGCAGGGTATAAGAGCCCCTTCCTTCCTTTACCCCCAGTGTCCCTCTCAAGCACACAAGCTCACATAGTTGGTGTAGATGAGGGTAACATATTTGCATCGGAGATCCTCCACACCATCATTGACCACATCCACCAGGGCGGCTTCCCGCTGGTCCTTCCCATAGAGCCCTGGGGCCAGGAGAACAGACAGCATGACTAGCAGCTGACCTAGCACCCCGCGCCCCAGGCATGTGGCTGGCTGTGGGCCATGGCTTGGGAGAAGTGGAAAGGGAGGGGAAGCCTGATGCAGCAGGTACTCAGAGCTCCTGAGGCACTGCCTGGCACAGGGGAGGGCAGAAGACTGGGCCCGCGCTACGGGTAAGCAGGTAACCTGTGTGTCTCTGCTTCTTCTACTCTGGACTGGACTGAAATGGGTGAGACTTCGAGGACAGGTATTGAGGGTCGTGGCTGATACCCACCCGCTACTTGAACCGCCCAGGGCCCCATACTGACCGAAGGAGCGGCCCAGGTGGCGCAGGATGGCATTGGACTGGTACAGAGTGAGGTCTCCGTCCTGGAACTTGGGGAGCTGCCCATACAGCTGGAGGGGAGGGGGATTCATCTCTGTGAGGGAGAAGAGACTGGCTGCCCCCAACCTAGTCACAAACCCTAAAGCCTAGCCCCCTACCCCACCCCCGCCCACACACACACAAAGGGTGCTGTCACTCACGCAGGAAGCTTTGAGCTGGCCCTGCATCCAGGTCTCTACGGTCACCTCCTCCTCCTTCCAGCTCTGGCCCTGGTCTGCCAGGAGCATGCGCATGGCCTCACAGCGCCCTGGGTGTAGGGAACAGGGCAGTGGTGTGGGCTGTACAAGACCCAGACTCAGGACAACCCAGAAGGGGTGCACAGTGAGGGGAGGTGACGAGAGAACAAAGACTCCTGATGACCAGGTGACCAGGACTGCCAAAGGAGGCCTCGAATTGTAGCCACAAGCAGGAGGCACAAAGCTGGGCTGGGGTCCTCCCCCAAGAGGATGGGGAGGAACTTTGCCTCCCTCCCCCGGAGGCACAGGCTCCTACCTCGAGCTGGGAAGTACACAATGGTGTAGGGCGCCACTACAGAAAACAAACGAAAATTGTTAGAATCTGGAGAGCTGGACCTGGGCGCAGTGCACTTGCCCGCCCTGGGGTCCCATCACTGCCTGGGCCCGCACCTCCCACCCAGCCCCAGCCCCTAATCCCCCACCCTCCCAACCCCCCACGTCCCCACTCCCACGCCCAGAGTTTCTAATCGCCGTCCCAGCGCTGCAGGTTTCCTTCCCTTTGTTGGCAGCTCTGAGTTCCCCAGGAGCCCGGGCAATGTGCGAACTGGTGCAGTAGGAGCTTTCCGAGCCCTGCTGCGCAGACTCACTGCTTGCTGCGTAGACTATGGCTTGAACTCTGCAGACCGTAGCTCAGGCTTGGGCGGGCCGCAGCTAGTGTGGAAGCTTAGCGACCGTGAGGCCTTATAAAGAGTGTTCCAAAATAAAAGGGTCCCGCCCCGCTCCGCCTCGATGCTGAGTCATCATGCGGGCCACCTCCCCTTGTTGTGACTCTCCCCGAGCTTGGGAGTCGTCGCCTTTTGCAGAGACCCGGATGCAGGCATCGAAAGTGCAGTAGCCCTTTGAAAAATAACATCCGCTTCCCACACACTGCCCTACACACACGTAACTCTTCCACAAACTCAGCGTCTTGCACAAACATGCACTCTTACAGAACTATTCAGACTTTCATAGATTTATGTCACACACACACACACACACACACACACACACACACACACAGTAAAGGAATCTCACCAGGCAACACGGACCCACGGACCTCCTGCTCTGGGCCAGGGACATCCAGACCACCGTACCTGTCCTCTGACTGTGGATTATTGTCCTGCCTCTTTAGGGGTCTTTCCTGTGTAAGTTGGGGCTTGAGCATGGACTATGAAAGCAGGAGGTGGGATGACCATCGGCGTCCTCTTTGCCTGCAACCAACCCTGCTGCTTCTAGCCAGGGTCTTTGTCTTCCTCTCACTTCTCCCACTCCGGTCATTTCCCAGGGGCTCAGCCTCCCTGTTCGCACCGGGGTGTGCAAAACCATTTCCCAGCTCCACTTGTGTCTCTATGCCCAGGAGATATTTCCATGAGTCTTAAAACTTGTCTGTCCCTTCCCCGCCCCCACAGTGCTGCCCTGGCCTCTTCTGCCCCATGTAAGAGACAGCAGGGGTGTGAGGGACTGTGAGAGTGTCAGTATGCTCCTGCATCTCTAGTCCACTGCATCCCTGACCTGGACAGGGACCCCTCTTAATCTATGCATTCATTTCCAAATTCCTTCCGTCCCACTCTCCAGCCATTCTGCAGGTGTCTGGGAAGCCTGCATCCAAGATATGCAGACACGCAATTTGCAAAGCAGAGCCAGTGTGACAGACTATCGCGGCCCCATTTCTCATTACTAGGAGTTTAGATCATCCCCTCCTGTGCTTATTGGATTTGTTTTTCTGCTTCTGGAATTTGCCTGCTCATGACCGTTGGGCTGTGTTCTTTGGAGTTGCAGTCTCTCTCTCTCTCTGCTTTTCTGCTCCGTAATTTGATGTTTCTTTGAACCTTTCAGCCCTGGATGTGTGCATCCTCCCACACAGCCTTAATTTCATTTCTACAGCATGACTCCATCCAGGGGCCCCTCCAGATGTACCTTTAGGTAAGAATCTAATTTAATCTTTTTCCATATCTTTTCCAACACCACCATCTGATTGGATGGGTGTTACACTCCTGCCTGGCTCCGCCTTCTGAGCTCTATTCTCTAGCAGCCATTGCCCACTTCTGTCTTCTAGTGCCAGTGTCACCACCTTTTATTGCTCTGGTTTTATAACTCTGGGAGGAGAAAACACACCCTCCAGGTTCTTCTTTTATTTCTTTCTTCATTTCTAATCTTTCTTTCTTTAGTTATTTGTGAATCTTTATCCATCTGTAAAAAAAAGTTGCAGTAAATTTATTCAAGAAAAATTTGTGTGTAGTACTGGGTGGGAATTGAACCCAGGGCCTTCACACTGAGCTACACCCAGCTCTTTTTTATTTTTTATTTTGAGGCAGGGTTTCACTAAATAGCTACATTATCCAGGCTTGCTCTACCTGTTCTTATGCTGCTCCCTGAATTTCACATAAATGCAGTCATATAGTCAATACAGTGGTATCTCACTCGACGTGTTTTCTGTTTGTTTGCAGTAGCAGCCACAGAATTCAGGACCTTGCGCTTGTCAGGGAGGCACTTATGCTACTAAGCTATATCCCTGGCCCTACGATATGTTTTTAAAACTGACCTATGATTTTTTTTTTTTTTTTTTTTTTTTTTTTTGGTGGAACTGGGAATTGAACCCAGGGTCTTGAGCTTGCCAGGCAAAGGCTTATTCTACTGAGCCATCTCCCGGGTCCCTTGACTTATGATTTACATTTAGTAAAATGTAGTCTTTTTTCATTCAAAGGGGCTTATGAGATTGACAAAAACCATCACTGCAGTCACCCTTGAGGCCAGCCCCTCTGCCGCCTCTTGCCCCAGCCACCATTTGTCTGCTTTCTATTACGTGAGTTTTCTCCTTTTCCAAGAGTTGTGACAATGGAATCATATTCACACAGCGTGCAGGATTTGGGAGTCCCCCTTCCTTCTAGGCCACATGTCTGAGATTTGTTCATGGCTCTGGAGTGTCCATGATTTTGTGCTTTTTGTTACTGAGTCCTAATACCTTAACTGAAAGTCTCATGGCAAGTTGTCTAGAAAGCTGCTTCAACTCATTCCATGCAAGTTTTTTTTCTTGTCTTTTTGAGACAGGGTCTCACTATGCAGTTCAGGCTGGCCTTAAGCTCACTTTGTAGCTCAGGCTGATCTTGAACTCACAACAATTCTCCTGCCTCAGCCTCCTGAGGGCTGGGATTACAGGCCTGCACCACCACACCCGGCCCATGCAAGTTTTATAAACATAACTTCTTGCTATCTTAGACAAATACCCAGGAGTAGGATGCTAAGTGCACGTTTAAATTTAGGATGTGTGTGGGTGTGGGTACATGTAGAACTGTCCGGGATGATGTCAAAGTGCTCTTATCACTTTGCTGTGTAAAGCAGCGTGTAAGAATTCCAGTTGCTCTCCGTTCCTCATCTGTACTTAACTGTTTCTTTCTAGCCACTTGGACAGGTTTGTAGTGTTCTGCGATCGTTGTTCTAAATCATCTCCCTAACAATGAATGATGCTGAGCATCTTGTCATGTGTTTGTCTGCCATCAATATGTCCTCTTTGCCAAAGTGTTGGGTCAGATATTTCGCCCATTTTTAACTGGATTCTTCATTTTCTTCTGCAGTTTTGAGAATTTTTCATGTATTCTGGATAGGGATCTTTTATCAAATATGAGTTTTGCAAATACTTCTCCCAATCTACAGCTTGCATTTTCATTCTCTTAACAGATTTTTTTTTTTCAGTACAAAAACTTTGAAACTGATTAATGCTCTGGATATGGGGTCAATGCGTATCCCAAGGGTTCACTATGCTAGAAGATAGGTCCTCGGTGTGCTGGGAAGTGTAGAACCCATAAGAATGGAGGCTGGTGGAAGATGATTAGTGTTGTAACTCAAAAATCAGATGACAATGAGGCAAGTCCAAAAGGAAAGAAGCGCTTTATTTTAGGTGGTACCCACCGGGTAGCCTCTCCATGCGAGAAGGAGAAGGGCCCCCCCGAGGGCTGGGTTGTTGGGTATTTTGTGTCTAAAACCCGCAGGCTGGGAGGGGTAAGCAAGCATCGTCACAGAAGCTAAAATGGCCATTAGGGGAGTACGGGGACAATTTTGATTGGGGGAGACAAATATTTTATCTATATTAGGGAACTTTGTGGCTCAGGGTATGGTCTCGCGGGATGGGGTGAAGGGGGCTGAGGCAAGCTGTGTTACAGAAACTAATTGCATTGGTTAATAGGGGTTGACCTTTACATTGATTGGCTCAGTGAGAAGGGAATACTTTTTTTTTTTTTTTTTGTCTTTTTGAGACAGGGTCTCACTATGCAGTTCAGGCTGGCCTTAAGCTCACTTTGTAGCTCAGGCTGGTCTCGAACTCACAACAATCCTCCTGCCTCAGCCTCCCGAGTGCTGGGATTACAGGCATGCGCCACCATGCCCGGCTGAGAAGGGAATACTTTTTGACAGAATAACATATTTCTGTAATGTTTGGGTAACCTTGGGGGGAGCATCTTGTGGCCATTAGGGGTTAACAGGGAAACTTGAGCAAGCAGGTTATAGAAGCCAATAGCAATTGTTCCTTTGTCAAGATTGATTGAGGGTCACCTGGGGGTTGCTGAGGCTTTAGAGCAGCCTTGTGGTTGTCTAGTTGCATGTAACTTTCCCAGAACATTTAGCAACAGGTGAAACAAAGGGCTAAGATGGAGCCAGTCTAGCGTGGGGCTGGGTGTTGTGCTGGGGAGGGGGGTAAATCGGTCTGGGGCAGGCAACTAAGCAGTATTACAGAAACAAAAAGCGGAAGTTAAGAGAGTCAAAGGGGTAGGGGAGCTAGTTGATTGGTGGGAGTTTTCTCGGGTGAGCGGGGTTACATAAACCTATGGGGGGTGCTGTTGCCAAGGGAGGGCGAGAAACAGTTTGTCTAAGGTCAGGCCCCAGCGGTAATAACAGGTAATGGCACCTGGCAGGTTCTATTAAGAATAACAGGATATGGGGGAAGGGCTCGGCACCCAAGTGGGTTACAACAATTAGCTCATTGGGATTCTTGGTACTCTTGGAAAGAATTAATGTAGTGTTAGTTCTTTTTTTTTTTTGTGGAACCAGAGATTGAACTCAGGCCCTTGCGCTTGCCAGGGAAGTGCTTATTCCACTACTGAGCTATCTCCCCAGCCCCTCTTTTTTTGTTTTTGTTTTTGTTTTTGTTTTTGTTTAATGTATTTGGTACAGGGTCTTACTAGGCAGCCCAGATTCATAGTGATCCTCCTGTTTTCATCCTTCCTAGTGCTGGAATTACAAGTGTGCACCACTATGCCTGGTCTTCTTGGCTGGCTCAGTGTGCCCAGGGGTGGGGCTGGCATAGCATGTGGTCCTGGGGATCCAACCTCAGTCCCTGTGCTTGCCTAAGCAGGTATTTAGTCAGCTGAGCTATCTCACCACCCCTTCCAGTTAGTTTTTGCATGAGCAGATTGTTAAAAAAAATAAATAAAAATTCAACCTTGATCTGGGCCTGGTAGTGCACTTGTAATCCCAACACTTAGTAGGCTGAGGCAGAAGAATCTCTGTGAGTTTTAGCCAGCCTGGATTATATAGTGAGACTATGTCTCAAAAAAAGCAAATAAATAGGGGCTGGGGAGATGGCTCAGTGGAATAAGTGCTTCTCTGGTAAACACAAGGGCCTGAGTTCAATACCTGGTTCTGCCAAAAAAAAAAAAAAAAAAAAAAAGCAAATAAATAAACAAACAGACTTCAATAAGGATTAGTGTGAGAGTTACCTCAGAGAGATACGGAACTGTCCACTACAAACAATGAACTTTCAATTGCTGCCAATAGCTTGCCCCTGGTAAACAAGAAGCAAGGGCAATAAAAAGTTGAACAAAGGGCCAAGGTCACCCTGCAGTGCTCTGATGCCAGTTCTGTGTACCAACCTGTGCTGACTGTTCCCACAACTTTAAACTCAAATATTTTATCCAGAATTTGTGAAATTCCTTAAAACCATACCCCCAAACTTAAAACCTATACATACTCAGTCCCCTTTTTAGAGATTTGTTTATATTCATTCTGATGTCAGCTGCCTATAGGTAAAGGAATAAAATCTGACTTTTCCCACAGCTTCAGACTCTGGAAGGTTCCTTACATGCTGGTATTACACCAGCCAAGCTGTTGAATCTTTCTGGCTTTCTGCCTTGCCAATATGATTTTTTTTTTTTTTTTTTTTGTGGAACTGGGGATTGAACTCAGGCCCCTGTGCTTGCCAGGTAAGTGATTATTCTACTGATCCATCTCCCCAGCCCCCTTGCCAAAATGATTATCTTTCATGATTATCTCCATATATCATGAAGCTCCCATAAGAGATCAAACAATGAACGTTATGATCTTAAATGTTTTGTTTCCAAAACTGTGAGCTAAAGTCGGGCGTGGTGGTGCATGCCTGTAATCCCAAGCACTTGGGAGGCTGAGGCAGGAGGATTGTTGTGAGTTCGAGACCAGCCTGAGCTACAAAGTGAGCTTAAGGCCAGCCTGAACTGCATAGTGAGACCCTGTCTCAAAAAGACAAAAAAAAAAAAAACAAAAACTGTGAGCTAAGTGAACCTCTTTTCTTTATATGGTATTCAGTTCCAAATATTGTTAGAGCAACAGAAAGAAAGCAGACTTAATGCAAATAAAATGTATCCATGCTTAAATTTTATTGATAATGTTTTTGGTCATATGTAAGAGATCTTTACTTAATCTAAGAGGAAGAAGAAAGATTTGTTTCATGGTTTCTTGCAGATTTTTTTTTTTTCTTTTTTGGTGGATTGAATTTAGGAACTTGCACTTGCCAGGCAAGCCCTTATTCCACTGAGCTATCTCCCCAGCCCTCCCAGAAATGTTATACTTTGGAGTTTTGCATTTGGGTCTATGGTAATTTTGAGTTTTATATATGCTACAGTTTGGACACTCAATACCCCCAAAAAGGGGCTGGCCAGATAGCTCAGCAGACTAAAACATCTGCTTAGGCAGAGCGCAACAGCTGGGGTTGGACTCTCTGCATGCTGTGCCGGCCCCACCCCCAGGGCACACTGAAATGGCAATTGAGACTGGGTATGTCGAGATCAGCTTGAGCTACAAAGTGCACATAAGGCCAGCCTAAACTGTGAGACCCTGTCTCACTGTGTAGTGAGACTTTGTACTAAATACATTAAAAAAAAAAAAAATCCCTAACGGCCCATGTATTTAAGATTTGTTCCACAGTGCAGCATCACTGGGGAGTGGTAGACCATTTAGGAGGTGTGGCCTCTCCAGAACCCCTAAGGCCGTGGGGACTTGCTCCTGGAGAGGATGGTGAGCTCTCCATCTCTTCCTGTTTCCGTTGTGTTTCCAGGCTATGGGGTGAGTGCTTTTGTCTCCCATGCACCCTTGCCATGATATATTGCCTTTCTGCAGTCCCAAAACAATAGAGGCACCAATCATGGCCTGGAAATGCCAAAACAATGCACAAAATAAACCTTTTCTTGTTATAACTTGATTATCCCAGGTATTTTGTTATAATGAGTGAAAGCTAACTAGCACAATGTATGAACCAAGGTATAGTTTGAGGTTCACATGTTCACATAAAAAATATCCAGTTGTTCCAGTGTGATTTGTTGAAGACTGTTCTTCTTCATTACTTTACTTTTGCAGTCTTATAAAAACTGAGTTGAGCCAGGGATGTAACTCAGGGACAAAGCACCTGCCTAGCAAGCACAAGGAGCTGAGTGTGATTTCTGATACAAAAAAAAAACAACTCAGTTGAGCCGGGTGTGGTGGCGCAGGCCTGTAATCCCAGCACTCAGGAAGCTGAGGCAGGAGGATTGTTGTGAGTTCAAGACCAGCCTGAGCTACAAAGTGAGCTTAAGGCCAGCCTGAACTGCATAGTGAGACCCTGTCTCAAAAAGACAAAAAAAAAAAAAAAAAGATTTAAAATTTCTGAATTTAGTTAAAATTGTAGCACCACATTTCCAAGAAAAATGAACCTTTTGCACAAGAAATATTAATAAAATCATACCAAGATACATAAAAATGAAATTGTCCAAAACTCGTTATAAAGAAAAAAATCATTAAAGCATATACATAGAAAAAAATATTAGCTATGGAAGAGCAAAATTAAATTGCATCTTATTCCCCATTAGAGAAAAAAAAAAGAGCAACTGGGTAAGAAACTAGACTTGTTATTCAAAGGACTAAAAAAAAAAATCTGTCCTCACTGAATTTTATACTTAACAAACATACCTTTGAAAATTAAAAGTAAAATATTTTCTAGTTATACAAACTTGAAATATTCTAATACTTCCAGATGTAACATATAGAAAATAGCAGACCTTAATCCAGAAGGCAAGAAAAGTTGCTGTGTGGTCCTGGATAAAGAATAAAGAGCTCTCAAAATGGTAGTTATGCAGGACTATGTAAAATATAATTATATAAGATGATCCCATTTAAAAGGTCATTGAAGATTTCCACAACAGTATCAATCTTACGTCAGGTTATATAATACTTTTTCGTGTGTGTGTGTGTGTGTGTGTGTGTAAAAGACAAGAAAGAACTAATATAAAGTCAATGGAAGCCGGGCGTGGTGGCGCAGGCCTGTAATCCCAGCACTTGGGAGGCTGAGGCAGGAGGATTGTTGTGAGTTCGAGACCAGCCTGAGCTACAAAGTGAGCTGAAGGCCAGCCTGAACTGCATAGTGAGACCCTGTCTCAAAAAGACAAAAAAATAAATAAATAAAGTCAATGGAAAATGGAAATACATTTTTTAAAGTTTCTAATACTAGGAGAAAATATCATACCATGCCTTATAAGTAGATTGTAAGTCAAACAGTATAAATCATAAACCAAAAGTTAAAGTTAAATGATATTCATATAATTAATTAAATATTAATTCAAAATTAAGTTGAATATTTCAAAATAATATTTAAAAATTAAAATTAAGTTGTGGGTCCAACTAAGAGGCCAGAATGAAGTGTATCATTCAGAGTACTCACAAAGTATTTGATTAGGTTAATATATATAAAAATATCAACTAAGAAAAAGTTTTCATGACAGTAAAGAATTACTAAGAATAAAACATAACAAAAATACTGGAATGGCAAATACATGACCAGCACTTCTAACAGTTTGGGGATAGGATATCGCTCAAAGTTCTAGTATGTGGTGGATATGGACTGTGTCCGTGATGCTTACTGGTGCCCAGGTGTCACTTGTGGTGTGGGACGGAGCTACAGCTATTTTCTTGATATCCACCCTGGAGACCCATATGGAATCATGACTCCTAGGGTGCAAGAGAAGTCCATTTGTAGAGTGTGCTGATGGAAATATTTTGGTGCTGTATATAAAAGAATAATTGAAAAATTGCTATTGTATACCTCTTTTTTCTCCTGTGTTTAATAGTTTGCCCTATTTGGTGGGTTCTTATCATTCTCATTCATGGAGTTGTGGTCATTTTGATCCTTCTCTGGAATATCTTTTAGTAGTCTGTGTAGGCTTGGCTTTGATATCATGAAATTCTTTAGTTGTTCTTTGTCATGGAAGTATTTCACTTCTCCATTAAACTTGAAAGAGAGCATTGCAGGGTATATCAAAATTTGTTTTCTTGCAAGACTTGAAGTACTTTGTTCCATGCTCGACTTGATGGTTTATGAAGAGAATTCTGCTGTTATTCTGATAGGTTTTCCTTTAAATGTGATGTTTCTTTTCTCTAGCAGCTTTTATTTTACTTTATTTATTTATTTAATTTTTTTGTCTTTTTGAGACAGGGTCTCACTATGCAGTTCAGGCTGGCCTTCAGCTCACTTTGTAGCTCAGGCTGGTCTCAAACTCACAGCAATCCTCCTGCCTCAGCCTCCTGAGTGCTAGGATTACAGGCATGTGACACCACACCTGGCTACATTGTTCATCTTTGGGTTTTTCCCGCATTTTTTTTTTTCAGGGAAGGGTCTACAAAGTGTTCAGGGTCTCACTACTAGATCGGACTAGTAGTGATCCGCCTCTTTACAACCTCCCAAGAACTGGGATTACAGGTGTGCACCGCCATACCCAGTCTCAATTGTTGTCTCAGTGTGTCCCAGGGTGGGGCTGGGATGGCAGGCTCAGGGATTGAACACCGAGCCCTTGAACCTTCTTGCAGGTGCTTTAATCTGCTGAGCTATTTGGCCAGCCCACAATGTTCATCTTTGCATAGTCTTGCAGATGTTGAAGTATTTTTTCCTGCATCGTAGTTGTTTTTAAGAGAAGAAGAAGAAGAAGAAGAAGAAGAAGAAGAAGAAGAAGAAGAAGAAGAAGAAGAAGAAGAAGAAGAAGAAGAAGAAGAAGAAGAAGACTTAGTAGTTCTTTCATTATAGTTATCATTTCTTTTTTAATTACCTTTCTACAGTCATTTATTTACTTCAGACACTATTATTTCAGAGATTTCAGGTGTATGATTTCCAATTTCTTCTATGCTATTGTCTCCTGCATTTGTTCTGGGTGGGCTCAGAGCCTGAGAATGCATTTTCCTCCTTCTCTTTGTCATTTTGTATAGCACTGTCTTCTGACCTTTGGTGTAGAGCTTTGGTGCAGTTATTACCTTAGCAACAGGTCCGGATCTACCAAGTTCAAACTCACCCAGGTGGGTGTGGCTTGGGTGTGGGTGCTGTGCTCCCTTCTTCCTGCTGCAGCCCTTGAAAGTGAACCTGCTGTGCCACTCTGGCAAGATGTTCTGCTTCTGGATCAGCTGTGTGGGCCTTGCCTCTAACCTCTCTGCAGAGTGTTCTGCTGTAGAGCTCTACACTGGGCCAGTCTGATGGAGGAAGTCACACACACACACACACACACACACACACACACTAGTGGTTGGCCTGGGTGCTGGCTGGAGTGAGGATCCGCCGACGAGGACTTTGTTGTTTTTTTTTTTGTTTGTTTTGTTTTGTTTTTTTAAAGTATTTTAGTACGGGGACTACAGGGTTTCACTACATAGATCAGAGTCATGGCGATTCAGCCTCCCATGGGCTGGGATTACAGGTATGCTCCATCACACCCAGTCTTAGTTGCTGTCTCAGCACACCCTGGGGGGCAGGGCTGGCATGGCAGGCTGGAGATGGAACTTTGCTGCATCTGCCTAAGCAGGCATTTTAATCTGCTGAGCTATTTGGCCAGCCCTTTTATTTTCTCCTAGCAATATTTTATAGTTTTTCAGAATATAGTTATTTTCATTCAATTTCTCTTTCAGCGCATCGTTATTTTATTTTATTTTATTTTTTGTGGCTGGCTCAGCCCACTCTAGGGACAGGGCTGGCACAGCATGTGGTGCCAGGGATCGAACTGCGGTTCCTGTGCTTGCCTAAGTGTTCCAAATCAGGCATTTTAGTCCACTGAGCTATCTCGCCAGCCCCACATCATAGTTTTGATGCTACCTAAATGATACATTTTTGGGGGCCGGGGAGATGCCTCAGTGGAATAAGCGCTTCCCTGGCAAGCTCAAGGGCCTGAGTTCTGAGTTCAATCCCTGGTTCCACCAAAAAAATAAATAAATGATACATTTTGGGCTGTGGAGATAGCTCAGTAGTCTACGCTCCTGCCTGGCAAGTGCAAGGACCTGGATTCAATTCCCTGTACCACATGCTATGCAGGTCCTGCCCCAGGCACAGCCAGCCAGCCACAGAGACCGGGCATGGTGGTGCACATCTGTAATCCCAGTGCACGAGAGGCTGAAACAGGAGGGTCACTGCGAGTCCAGGCTGTGTAGTGAGACTCTATACAAAATACATTAAAAATAAATAAATAAATTATATATTTTGGGACCAGGGAAATGGCTCAACAAGTACAAGGTCCTAAGTTTGATGCCTGACACAAAACAAACAAACAAGAAATATTTGGGGGTTCATTTGTTTGTTTTGAGACAGGGTCTCACTCTGTAGTTCAGGCTGGCCTTGAG
Source organism: Ctenomys sociabilis (assembly GCA_004027165.1). NCBI lineage: Eukaryota > Metazoa > Chordata > Mammalia > Rodentia > Ctenomyidae > Ctenomys > Ctenomys sociabilis. Next base: position 21,317 of record PVKA01035649.1, read on the forward strand.
CTCCCAGCAATCCTTCGCACTCAGTCCCCTAAGTGCTGGAATATAGGTGTGCGCCACCATGCCTGGCTTATAAACCATGTGTTTTATTTTTTTATTGTTATTTTTTTAAACCATGTGTTTTAAATTGCATGTTGATTTTTATTCCTAGTATATACTAGTACAACTGATCTTTTTATGCATTTTAAAAATTATATGCATTTGTACAATGCACTCACCGATTAACCATCATACAAATTATCTCTGGTTTGGTATTCAGCCTGCTGGTCTTTTGATCATCATTCTTTAATCTTTCTTCCAAGATCTCTTATTTTCTATCTTTACTTTTCTCTCTGGGACTTGTATTCTCTGGACAATGGTCCTTTTGCTGTTCTCTCTCTCTCTCTCTCCCTCCTCTCTCTTTCTCTCTCTGTAGTTAGAGCAGGGTCTACAAGGTCTCACTGTATAGATCAGACTCACAGTGATTCACCTGTTTTCAGCTTCCCAAAAGCTAGGGTTACAGACATGTGCCACCACACCCAGTCTCAATTGCTGTCTCAGCATGCCTCAGGAGCAGGGTTGGTACAGCGAGCCCAGGGACTGAACTCCCAGCCCCTGTGTCTGCCCAAACTTTAATCCATTGAGCTATTTGGCAGACCCTTATTCTCTTTTGATTGCTCTAATAACTTTCACATATCTTCTGTTTCTCTTTTGTTCTGAGAGATTCAAATGGCCATCTCCACTCACCATTTCGTCCTTTGGGTCCAAGCAACTTTTGGAAAATTTTTAATTTAACTTAATGCAATTTATTTAATTAATTGTTTTGGAGATGAGGCTTCAGCCCTTGGGGAACAGCACTGAGCTTCCTGAATCCTGAGGGTTTCCAAGGAAAGCATTGCAAAGGAGGAAGCCCAGGCCCTGGTCTGTCTCCTCCACAGTGCCTCAGCCTAGAAGCCTGCGCCACACTGGTGGCTCCAGTGAAGCTGCAGCAGGTTGGCGACAGGCGATGACGGCTCCCTGACAACTCTAAGGAAGTGGAGAGGCAGTAAGTTGTTGCCCTTTGGCATCCTCCTTATTGCCACTTCCAGCCACACGCAGCTTTATACCCCCAACACACACACACACACACACACACACACACACACACACACACACACACACCCCT
>PVKA01035650.1:0-22446 GCA_004027165.1 Ctenomys sociabilis
TTTTTTTTTTTTTTTTTTTTTTTTTTTTTTTTTTTTTTTTTTTTTTTTTTTTTTTTTTTTTTTTTTTTTTTTTTTTTTTTTTTTTTTTTTTTTTTTTTGCTGTACTGGGGATTGAACTCAAGATGTTATACTTGCCAAGCAAGCACTTATTCTACTGAGCTATCACCCTGACCCTCTTCTGGTTCTATCAATTATACTTTTGTCTTTATGAGACAAGAAGATAATAGCGAATGAACATTGAAAGACAGATCTGGTTCACCTTTATGGAATGATATTTTTATGAGAATGCTTATCTTTCAAAACTTGGATTAAAAAGTCATTATTCAAATAATGTTTTTTTGAATAATTTTATTGAGAAGCAAATAGTAATGAGACAGTTTCAAAACGAATTAGTAGGACAGTTTCAATAATAAATACACTGCATTTTTAAATTAATTTTATTGAGGCAAAAATTGTGATGAGACAGTTTCAAAGCAGGTTGGTAGGCGAGTTACAACAATTAATACATTAGATATTGTTGTCTTTGTAGTACTCATTCATAGCAAAGATGTAGACACAATATCCTGTCAAAACACTATTAGTACAAATCTTTCTTCTCATTGAATTAAGACAAAGTAGCTATACATCTATCCTATTTTATATATACAGATACAAAATGGTCCTTCATTTACATCTACTTTTTTGTTTAGTTTTGTCAGAGATGGGTATTCCATTTCCATCCAAATATTGTAGGTGCATGAATTCAGCAAAATATTCCAATATAGTCCAGTAGTCCATAATAGTAGTGCATTATCTGCAGAACTGTCAATTTCTGAAGCTGTTGACTTTGAGCCTTCCATAGCTCAACATATCAACATGGCTTCAATTGTCATACTTGTTTCTACACTTTTCTCCTGCATGGTTAAGACCAAGATAAAGCAAGACCTATATAACAAGACATGTAACTTTTGTAACTGACAAGGTCAGTCAAGTCCCCTCAGGACTTATCCCAAAACCCTGTACAAACCCTATTTGTAGATCCTTGGCCAGTGTCAGCCATGTAGATGAGTCATGGCCATGGCTTGACCATTTTGCTCTCTGTGAAACCCTGAGAGAATCTTTTCTCTCCATGTGACTCTCCTTAGGCACACTCTACATCATTGATCACTTTTCTTTATGGCCCCATAATCTCCTTGATCAGAAAATTTGGTATACAACTGAGTTACAGGATGCTACAGTACAGGTTCTCCTGTTTCCTGAGTCCTCACTGACCTTGAAAGGCTAGGGCCAAAATGTTGGCTGTCCTTGAAGCCCTTCTTTTTTCTCTAATTTTTGGTCTGCAAAAACTTAGGATGTTATCCCTCCAGAAGAGAAGCTTATTATTACCCTACAACATATGCAGTTGGGGGCACTGTATATTGTTGTCTTAGTGGTTATTCATTGTACAAGATGCCGATATGATATCCTGTCCACAAACACTATTAGAACAAGTCTTTATTTATTGAATTAAGAGAATGTGGCTGTGTATCTATCCTCCCTATTTTTGAATATACAGGTACAAAATGGTTATTCATTTGTATTCCCTTTTTTGGTTTAGTTTTGTCAGAAGTGTCATTTAAATATTGTAGGTGCATGAATTCAGCAAAATAATCCAATATAGCCCAGTAGTCCATAATAGTAGTGGGTTGTCCATAGGACTGGCAATGTCAGAAGTCGTTAACTTGAGCCTTTTATAATTCAGCGTTTTTTTTTATTCAAATAATTTAAGCCAGGTAAGTCTGTGTGGTTGTAGATACCTGGCTGGTGGCTGACGTTATTCACTCTCTGTCATTATCTCAGGATTTTCTCCGGGCTGTAGAGGCAAAGGACGCTCTTGCAAGGGAAGTTCAGGTCCTCCAGGAGAGGCTGCTTGCTGGCCAGAGGGCTTGGGACGCTGCGAAGCACGAGCTGAGCCTCCTGAGGAGCAGCTCTGCGGAGCTGGAGAGGCGCGTGCGGGCCAGTCGGGATGCAGTCGTGGCCTCCCAAAGCCAGAGCTCCTCATTTAGGGAGAAAATCGCAGCCCTGCTGCGAGGCAGGCTGAGTGCGCTGGAGCCCACGGAGGACGCCATGGTGGAGAAGATTCAAGAAATGGGCAGCCAGGAAGAAAGCAGGAAAAGGGTGAGTGGGAGACGGCTGCTTACAAGCTGTCTCAAAGTCATGGGGTAGGGGCCGGGGAGATAGCTCAGTGGAATAAGTGCTTGCCTGGCAAGTGCAAGGGCTTGACTTTGATCCCAGGTGCCATCAAAAAAAAATTTTTTTTTTTTTAGCTCAGGCCAACAAGTGATTTATCTAAATTAGTTAAAAGAGTCATTTAAATGCAGTGTTCCTGGCGGTTCAGTTCTGTGAACTCGGGTCCATGTTTAGCTGCTGGCCACACCGAAGGTGGCCATTCATTCTGATGAAAAAGAAAAAAGCTTTCATCGTAGCTGCCTCCAAGGAGGTGGACGGCCGCGGTCACCCTCCCACGCTCAGGTGTGCAGGCGAGGGCTGAGGGCAGCGGGAAGACAAGGGGCACAGGGCTGCCAGGCTGGCTCCTGCCCGAGCCCACCGGGAGCAGCGCCTGTCGGTTCTTTCTGTTCCTCTAGGCGCGGCTGCTGGGAGTGCGCTCCGCGCAGGAAGGCTGCGGCCAGCACCTGCAAATCTGTGCGTTCTACCTGGGTCGGGGAGAGCAGGGGGTGTCGTCAAGCCCCATTTTGCCATGCCAGTCTCAGCCGCGTCACTGTCACTGTGTGCAGTCCTCAGGAGGGCCCGAGAGTCACTGCAGCAGCTTCCTAGAGCCTGGCTTCTGAGCTTTGGGGCTGGCACGAGAGGCACAGCCCTCACTGGAAATCTGTGGCAATTCAGAACTTTTTCAGGGTTTAGGACAGAAAAGGGGGCCAGGGGTTCGATCCGCAGGCCTGCTGTGCCGGCCTCACCCCTGGAGCGTGTTGAGACAGCCCTAGAGATTGGGCGTGGTGATGCATGCCTGTAACCCCAGCTCGTGGCAGTCTGTAAACATGCAGATCACTCTGCGTCTGGTCTAGTAGCGAGACCCTGGACACCCTGTAGACCCGTCCCTAAAATTAAAAAAAAAGAAAAAGAAAAGGCAGGGAAACTGTACAGAAGCAATTGCACCCAGTCCTTTGCAAGGAGGTCTGGACTAAACCCTGTCACTGGCTTGGTCACCAGACTGCAGCAAGCCTCGGGGCACCCGTAGGACAGATGAGTGGAAACGACGAGTAGCTCTGTGTCATTTTGGGTCAGGGTTTGCTGCTCAGCTGGGTCAGGTCAGGCCAGGCTTTGTCCACAAATGAGATTTGGAATTAACGATGAGGGTTTCTAGACCTGCAGTACCATCTGCCTCATGACGTTTTTATTCAAAATAAGCATTAAACAAAAAAATTGCCATGAAGTCCTCAACCTGCTGCCTGGTCAATCACAACAGTATATATTATTATTGCTGCGGTAGCCTATCCTCTCTTTGCATAATGCATTCATGTGCAGGACAGTCTTTTAAGAATCTATTTAATAAATGAAGGAAAAGGGCTTAATGCACTTATGTGGTAGAAAGGCAATTAATTTTGTCATTTATACTACTAACAATTTTCACTTTTTAAAGTATTTTATTTAGATGAGGTCTCTCAGGGCTTGTAGTTCAGGCTGGGCTTGAACTCACTATGTAGTCCAGGCTGGGCTTGAACTTTTAGAGATGCTGAGCTTCCTGAGCACTGGGATTAGGCCTGTGCCGATATGCCCAACTAATAATTCACATTATCTATAAACCATTACTAGAGCCTATGTCAGCCTGGACTACATGATCATCAAACTCAAATGAATAAAGTCTTAATTAATGAGGTTTTAAAGTAAATTCTGGGCTGGAGAGATAGCTAAGCAGTCTAACTGTGTGCCTGGCAAGCGCAAGGTCCCGGGTTCGATCCCTGGCCCACCTGCTATACCAGCCCTAGGACCCTGGGTACATCACTGGGCTGCCAAAACCAGTGTGGTGGCACACACCTACAATCCCAGTGCTGGGGAGGCTGAGACAGGAGGATCACTATGAGTCTGAGCTGCATAGTGTGACCCTATACCAAATAAATAAATAATTAAAATTTAGCATCCCTTCATAAAAAAATTCTGTCTTACTTCCACATGTAATTCCAATATACTGATTTTTCTGATCCTTTCCTACTAGTTCAAAAGAAGAAAATATGTTTCCATCTTTAAACTTGGTCTCTAAGTCAAATCTCAAGATTGTAGCTTTGCTATCACCCCATTTCTTCTCCCCATACTCTGCTTTGGGAGTCACTGTTTTGTATTTGACCATCCTCTACTTTTAGAAAAGATTTTGCAGATCAGTGACATTTTTCTTTTTGTATCTAGTATATTTCATTTAGCATACTGTTCTCTGGCTCCTCCCATATGGGGAAATGAGGAACTATGGGAGGTGATGGATAGATGGATCTGTTCTAATATGGCAGCCATTTTACTAAATATGAATCTTATAACTTCACTCCATATACTTTAAATACATACAATAAAAGTTTATTTAAAAATGCAAAGTTCAAGATTACATTGGTAAAGTTTCTTTAATGGCCAAAACGCTTACCCTCTACTCCCCCTCCTGCACCTTTTCGAAACAGGCCGGCCTGGAACTTGCAGCAATCCTTCTGCCTCAGCCTCCTGAATACTGGGGTTACCATTGAGTGCCATGGTGCTTGGCTCTTAAACTCCCTTTAAAAACTTTCCCAAGACTCACAGATGCTTCAGAAGCAGCAGTCTCAAGCTACTTCGGCCAAGTGCAGGGTTTTATTTGGATATAAAATGTTCACACACAGCTGCCTCATAAATGATGTCTACCTCGGAATATGTTGGACTTTTGAGATCAACTTAGTTGTTCTTGTGACTCATTCTGCATAGAGGGACTTGATTGGGGAAGAAAATTGTTTACAGAGTTGAGAAAAACTTTTATTAAGTTATTTATATCGAATGGCATTAGATATACTTCAGTTGCTAATGGGTTTCTTTTTTATCTTTTTTTTCTTGCCATTCATTTTATTGCTTCCCCTTCTGTATTTCTCCAAGATTTTTCCTAAAACAATTTTAATTCCAGCATGTGAAGCTGCTGGAACAATTGTCAGCATGATGTATATGTTTATTTTCGAAAGGAAAATTGTGCAAATTGGTTAAGCTGAATATGCCTTCTCCCACTCCCCATAAAAATTAGAACGATTCAGAATCTTTTTAGTGCTTTTGTCTGCCTTTCCTACCCTGTAATTTTTCTCAATAGCTGCTCTTCCTATTTAAAAGCCTGAAATCAAGCATATAGCTGATGTCTTGTGTGACTCATCTTCAAGTAAAACCAGGAGAAAATGGATTTCGTATATTGTCTTAGAAATGTTTTGGAAGAGTGGGGGTTTTACACTTTTATGAGTCTGTTTGATAAGGAGACTGCATCTCCCTGCCAGCTGCCACGACTGCACGCCCACAGCTGAGCAGCACTCATGTGGTGGCCCAGTGGCACTCTGGCTGGGCCTCCCAGCATCTGCCCCCTTGCCCCCTCCTGCCCACGCATGGTGTTTTTCTCCTCTACCCCTTTGCCAGCCTTGCTCCTTGCCAGGTCTGCAATTCTTGGTAGAATTGAGGACACCACCTGCACTTCAGTATATGACTCCAGTAAGTCATTTCCATTTTCTCCTTGCATTTCTGCTTCTGGCTGAATTTAATTTTATTTTTAAAGCTTTACTAGAAGTGAGAGCAGGGTCCCACAGCCTGGGCACTGCTGGCATCTTGGGACGGCAGGGTCTTTAGCTGTGATGCTGTCCTGTTGCTGTATGTGTTTCACTGTTCCGGCCTCTTCCCGTTAGCTTTCTCTAGCACTCCCACCCCAAGTTGTGATGGCCATAGGTGTCTTCAAATATCATCAAGTGTCCCCTGGGGGGGCAGGCAAAGTCATCTCCAGTTTAAAAGCACTGCCTTAGAGGAATGAATGTGTTCTACAGCCAGATTCTCCACGGTCTTGTTTTCGTTTTAGTTTATTAGTACATGTGTGTAGCACATAACGCTTCTGTTCCTTGTGGGAAGTTGGCACACTTTCATTACGCATCTTAATGCCTCTGTCCATCCAGTACCTCTTCCCTCCTTATCCCTTCTCCTCCTTTTCTGTACATGTATGCAGTGCACACTGTTGCCATTCCTTGGTGGGGTTGGGTCCTTATACACACTCCAATTCCCTTTTGTCTCCTTGGAGTTCCTTCTCCTTTAAAAACAATCTCTCTCTCTCTCTCTCTCTCTCTCTCTCTCTCTCTCTCTCTCTCTCTCTCTCCTTCCTGTTATTTATCTTTCATTCTTGCTCTTTTGTTTTACTCCAGGGTTCCTGGTGAGAGTTAAAAATATACTTAACCTTGTGTCTCTGATTTATTTCACCTAAGATTATGGTCCTCAGAATCTTAAATGAGTTCTTAGATGTTATTTAGCTTTGGAATTCGAGGTCAAGCTAATAGGTATTTATAAATAGGTATTTATAAAATCATTATAAAATAATGATTTCTTGCACAATGGCAGAAAGTTACAATTTTAGATTTTCTTTAGAATTTTTTTTTTTGGAGGAACCAGGGATTGAACTCAGGCCCTTGCACTTTCCAGGGAAGTGCTTATTCCACTGAGCCATCTCCCCGGTCCCTTTTCTTTAGAATTTTGAAGCACAATTTCCCCTACTTCGAGGTGTTTAACCAGCCCTCTGAATGAGAATTGGTTATGTGTAAAGAGAACATGATCACGGTAAACTTCTTGTCACTTCCTAAATTTTACTCTCTCTCTCTCTCTCTCTCTCTCTCTCTCTCTCTCTCTTCTGGTACTAATATTGAACTCAGGGCCTTGCGTACACTTTAAGTGCTCTACCTCTGAGCTGTATCCCAGCCCTTTTTGTTTTATTCGGAGCCAAGGTCTTGTTAAATTGCCCAGGCTGGTCTTGAACTTGTGATCCTCCTCTGTCCACCTCCCAAGGTGGTGCCTGGTCTCACTTCCTGAATTAAAGATGAATCACACAAGCGTATGCACACAGCGCTGGGTAGACCACCTTTTTTGTCGATGTTAGGTACATGGATGCTTTAGTTTCTTATTCTGAAAGCTTCTTATTCTGAAGGCTCCACAGGAGCTATGGGTATCAGGTGGGGGCTCTAGGAAATCCGAAGCAGGCTCCATGACCCCTAATCCTCCTGTGAGCTCAGCACACCGTCCTCATTCTCCTGCTCTGTTATCAATCCTGCCGCACTAAGGGAGCCTTTCCTCAGCAGGGGCAGCAGACTCTACTGATGCTGCCCACGACTGTGTTCCAGGTCACCCTGCTACCCAGGCATCTGTGTGGGTGAACGGTAGGGTTTAGCTACAGTTGGGTGGTGTTTGCTTCCTTGGGTTTTGGTAGTGGAGAATGACTACTAATGGAAGCTTCTTGCTCATGTGTTCGGAAGTTATAAATCTGAAATCAAGGTGTTGGAAGGGCTGGTTCCTTCTGAAAGTTCTGAAGAGTGATGTGTTCCATTCTTGTCACCCTACTACTGGTGACCTCAGACATGGCTGGTCTTATGGGTACCTTCTGTGCACATCTGCCTTTGTGCACAAATTATGTCTTTTCACTAGGATTGAATTAGAGCACACACTAAACGACTTCAGTTTAACGTCATTATTTCTGCAGAGAATCTCATTTCCAAACAAAATCACATTCTTGAAATACGAGGTATTTCAATATTTTTTTCTTTTTTTCTTGAGACAGGGTCTCATCATGCAGTTCTGGTTGGCCTTGTCTTGCAGAGACCTTCCTGGCTCAATCTCCTGAGTGCTCCTGGGATTACAGGTGTGCACCACCATGCCCAGTTCCAGGGCTGAGGTGGTGCACCAGGGCATCTGGGGCCAAGACCTCACAGCATGTGGGGCGGGGTATCAAACTGGGGTCCTTGTGCTTGCCAGGTAGGTGCTTATGCCTCTGAGCTATCTCCCCAGCCCCTCAATATTTTTGTTTGAGGGATGCCCAGATCTGCTCATGACAAAAGTTGACATGAGCCAAGGACTGGGGGTTGGGGGGAGCCAGTCAGTGCTGCGAGCCCCACACAGGCAAAAAGGATGAGGCACTGACTGATGCTGAGTTCCTGGTACCTGGGATTTTATGTATTTCCCAGGCAAAAAACCAAAGCTGGAATAATCAGAGTAGAGTTGTTTATGTCCCAAAGTCTGTGGCTCTTAGGTGACCTAGGAGGCTCTTTCTCAATTATTTCTGCTTCTGTTTGGTTTAGTCTTAGAGCAAAATGCTTCTCTGGTGAAATCAAGTCCTTGCCTTTCAGAGAAGAATGAACTCTCTCAGGGCATTATGACTTCATCTCCACAAACTCTGCTGCTTATGCCTGAGGCAGAGTTCACTGCAGTGTGTTTTTGCTTTAAAAAAATTGAGTTGTGTATTCTGGCTTACATCTCTAGTGTGGAAGTCTGGCACATGTTCTGTCCCCAGAATGCCAGGTGTATGTGAACAGATGATAAGTAAGAGAGAAAATAAGGACCAGCTTATTGATGCCTGGAACTTCATAGTGGGAAAAACAACCTGTGTTTACAGTTTTGGTGGTCTACAGTTTTCAGTTATGTTTGTCACTCAGGCACTGGTACTTGATGTTTCCAAGAACAGTCAGATGGGAATATTAATGGATTTGAGCACACTTATGTAAATTTAGTGCTGAGCAAACCTGGTACTGTCATCTACCCTGACACATAAATAATCTTTTTTAAAAAGCATTTATTTATTTATGTATTTGGTATAGGGTCTAACTACGCAGCGTGGACCCTCGTAGTGATCCTCCTATCTCACTCTCCTCAGAGCTGGGATTGTAGGTGTGTGCTACCACTCCCCTTTCACTTGTTAGCATATTGTGCCTGAGGTTCCAGGGCTGGCGAGGCACGCAGTACCAGGAATCAAACCGGGGTTGTTGCACTTGCCAGGCAGGCACTTAGACCGTTGAGCTATCTCCCCAAGCCACATAAATAATCTTAGGAAGATTATTTCCTAAGCTATGTAATGGGGTAGGGAAGTTCTTAGATGTTTGTTCCTCTCTGGAATCCAGAATCTATTTTTGGATAATTAAATTTTTTTTTATTATCGTATGTTTGCATGCATAATAATTACATTCATTGTGAGGAGTTGGTACATATACAGATGTTACTGAAACCATCTTAATTATTTTTACTTTCTTTCCTCTTTTTCTTCCTTCTCTACTCCTTCCTACTCTTGGTCCCCTTTTGTTTTGCAAAATATCTTTCTGTTTCTTATTATCTATCATCTCTCTCTCTCTCTCTCTTGCAGAACCAGGGATTGAACTCAGGCCCTTGCACTTGCCTGGCAAGCGCTTATTCTACTGAGCTTTCTCCCCCAACCCCTATTTCTCTTTGTAAAGTTTGACACTTTGCATTTCTCATATAAGAGAAACCATGCGATATTTAAGGTTGTACATCTGATTTATTTTACTTACTATTACGGTTTCAGCATGTATCCATTTTCTTTCTTTCTATTCTTTTTCCTGAACTGGGGATCAAACTTGGGACCTTATGCTTTTTTCCTACAAATTATTCAACTTTATTCCATTTGATGGCTGTGTAGTCCTTCATTTCGTACAAGTACCACATTTGCTATCATTTGTCTATTTATGGATATCCCTGTACCTCCAAAGTGTAGCTATTCTGATACATGTTGCTAAAAAACTCCAGCATCTTGGTCTGGCAAACTTGGAAGCATTTTCTTGGACTTCAGTGGGGCTTGCAAGAGGTCTGCTATTGATGCAGTAGACGCAGTGTGCTTAGCTTGGTCCTGCACACAGGGTAACCTGTGTAGGCCGAGAAGGCACAGAGCAAGGCCCAGAGATGCTGCCTCCTGGGGAGCTGGTATCAGGAGTTGACACCTTGTTTCTGCACAGTAGGAGGTGAGGCCTCACAGGGGACCCAGCAAGGGAGCAGCTTTTGTGCTACTCAAGTTTGCTGTTGATGACCTAGAGAGGCTCATCTGATCATCTGCATTTCAGAGAGGTGAATTACTTACTTCAGGTTGCACACTGGTGAGCAGGACTGTTGGGGCTTTGGCACTGTGTGACTCCAGAGTCCCTGCCCCAAATCCAGATGCCTGCCAGGCTCCTTGTTGCTCCCACGGTCTAACACCCTGTCACTATTTGGCATCATTTTCAGGACAGAGCCCTTGCTGGTGACGTCTTAAGGAAGGCTGTACTTTCCTCAAGTGAGGGCTGCAGTGTGCTCACAGGGCCGTGTGGCCCTGTCTGCCTCTCTCCAGTCCTGCTTTCTGTGTCTGTGGTCCTTTTGGGTACATTCTTTTTGCTAGATCACCAGAGGCAAGGGACAAATGTTGATGGCTCTTCCAGTGGAAAGACTCCCTCCCTTGAGTCCAATGTGAAGCCACATCTCCTGTTCTGCAAATTAGGTGTCAAACCTTGAGTGACACTAACCAGTTCTCTGGGGAGGTGGCATCTGTGGACCCTGTTGCATGGCCATTTTTCTGCCATTTGCCTTCTGTGCTGGGCCCAGACCACCCATATCTCTCTCAAACTAGGAGCAGATCTACTGTTAATAAACATCAAGAATAGTGAATGTGAAATGAGGCTTCTCTGCTTCTTTTGTTCTGTAAGGACATTAACAATCTCCTTGGGAAATAAAATTCTTTAAATGTGCCTCTAAACAGGTTACTGTCAAACAGCTGATTTTAAGCTCCCATGAAAGTGTAGAATTGGCTGAGCATGGTGTCACACACCTGTCATCCCAGCATTCTGGGAGGCTGGGGCAGAAGGACTTCATATACCAGCTCCAGCCTGGGCAACTAAGTAACTCAATGAGACTCTGTCTCAAAATAAAACGTAAGTGCCTACTTTGGCAGCACATATACTAAAATTGGAAAGATACAGAGAAGATTAGCATGGTCCTTGTGCAAGGATGGTATGCAAATTCATGAAGCATTCCCTATTTTTAAATTTTAGAATATCCGTGGTTGTTGGAAAATAGCAGTTCCATGTTATGTCTAAGGCATTTGATATTCAGACAGTGATGTTAAGCTCATCTGCCTCTGTTACAGGGTAATAATATCATTAAACTTCTCTTCTGGATGTTTAACAACCAAAGTTTGTAGACCAAAAATTAGAGAAAAAGAAGGGCTACAAGGACAGCCAGTATTTTGGCACTAGCCCATCAAGGTCAATGAGGACTCAGGACCATAAGAGAACCTGTGCTGTGACATCTTGTAACTCATTGGTGTCACAAATTTTCTGATCAAGGAGATTATGGAGCCACAGAGGAAAGTGATTGATGAGGTAGAGATTGCCTAAGGAGAGTCACCTAGAGAGAAAAAATTCTGTCATGCCTTCACAGAGAGCAAATTGATCAAACAATGGCCGTGACTCATCCAGATGGCTAATACTGACAAAAAGATCTACAAGGTGCTCTGCATGGTTCCAGGGTAAATCCTGAGGGGATTTGACTGACCTTGTCAGATACAAAAGTTACATTTTTTGTTATATAGGTCTTGCTCTAACTTGCTCTTAACCATCCAGCAGAAAAATATAACCATGAGGTATAAAAAGTAAAGCCATATTAATATGCTGAGCTATAAAAGGCTTAAGTCAGCAACTTGTGACAATTGCCAATTCTGCTGGCAACCCACTACTATTATGGACTATATTGGTTACTTTGATAAATTCAAGTACCTACAATATTTGAAGTGGCATCAAGTATGAAAAGGTCCTTTAAAGTCTTCTCCAAATACAGCTTCTCTAACAATAATGAAACACCCATTTTTGACAAAACGAAAAAGGGGATATAAATAAAGGACCATTTTTTATGAAAATGGTCCTTTACTTATATGTATAATGTGTATAAATAGTTAGGATAGAAAAACAGCTCTATTAGTTCAATGAGAAGAAAGGTTTGTACTAATATTGTTTAGACAAGATACCATGTCTGCATCCTGTCCTCTGAGTAACTACTATGAAGATAACAATATGCAATGTATTACTTATTGTAACTGTCCTACTAGCCTGTTTTGAAGTTGTTTCATTGCTATTTTTTATCATTAAAATGAATAAAAGGTACAGAATTTGCAAAAAACATCGAACAATATTATGTATTGAAAAAAAAAAAAAACATCAAAAAGGGGCTGAGGATGTAGCTCAGTACAAAGTCCCTGGGTTCAATCCCTCCTGCCACTCCTATGATTAAATTATGGTTCAGAAGCCCTCAAAGCCATCAAAGTACAAGATTAGAGAGTTTAGGGCTCATCTGAACTAAGCGTTTCTGTAGATCACTTCAGTTAATGCTGTAACATTTTCAACAAATAGTTGGCCAACTTCTGGCCACTACTAGTTATTGAGTCCACTGGATGGCATTGTCAAATAGCCTTAACCTTCAGGAAGACTTTTCTTTCACCTAAAGGGAAGCTTAAGTAAATTACAGTACCTCCTTATGATGGGTTCTTCTTTGTGGTCCTGGGGGTGAAACTCAAGGGCTTCTGCAGGCTAGAAAATGCTTTACCTTGAGCTACATTTCCCAGCCTCATGATAGATCCTTAATGCAGCATTAAAGTATTAATTAAGAATTCTGAATGGGAGTCAGGTGTGGTGGTGCATGCCTATAACCCCAGCCCTTGGGAGGCTGAGTCAGGGGGATTGCTGTAACTCCAAGGCCAGCCTAGGCTCAAAGCCAGCCTGAACTGCATAATGAAATTCCCCTACACAAAAAAGATAATTTTGGATGGGATGAGAAAATGCTTAAAATAAAACAAGATAGAAACAAAGACAGAACATTGCATATATAATGTAATCTCATCTATATTTTAATAACCCATAACAACTTATTTTAAAATATTAATATTTATAGCTTATAGGGCATAGTATCATAAGGGATTTTTTTTTTGCTTCTTCATACATTTTTGTCTTCAGTATTTTATAATGGGCATGTATCACTGTTATTGTTAAAGGGACTGGGGAAAAATTTTCCCTTAAATAGGTGTAGAATCCCTTCTTTTATTTATACCTGTTGCTCCTTAATCTAAACTTTGAGGGCAACTTAGATGAAATCTCACTGTTTCTTCATATAGCAGTGTCTCAAAAAACTGAAGTAACTCAAATCTCTTCTTGCTTCAAGCAAGTTGTTTATGAAATAGGCAAACATAAGATGTATTCATTTTCAAAATTTAGATTGCTAAAAAGGCTGAAATAGTTAAATGCTTAACTCGATAGAGCGCTGCTATAGCTTCATGAAAATATTTACTACTGTTTTCGTTTCCTCTTCCAAAATCAACCATAGAAAGAAAAGAGTTTATCATCCCAGGTATGTTTGTTTTATTAAGTCTGTATTTGATGAAAGTTGGTTGTAACAAAATCAGTTTAGGAATCCGAAAATATACTTGGGGTCTCTAATACATGCTCACTCTTGGTTTAAGGGGACAGGACAGTTGGGAATGGTGAAAATATTGGCCTTTTGAGGACACAGAACCTTATGGGAATTTAACAGAGGGCTTTTGATTTTTGGGGGCAGGAGAGAAGGTAGCAGTCAGATTCTCCTGCCTGCTTGCAAGATGCCGCCATAAGGATGCTGCCATATTGGAAAGATTTTGACCTTTTAAATGATAAAAATCACTGTATCACTATGTCATGTAGAGTCAGTGACATTGGCGTGTAGGGCGTGAATGAATCGCGTTTAGTAGTTATGTTATTACTATTTCAGTAGAAGGTTGAAAAAAAATTCTACAGTGGAATTCCCCAGGGTTATCAAGACCAACTCATCATATAATCTTTAATCAACTGTATTCAGTGAGGCAGTTTTTGTGGCAAATTAGATTTTGAAAGCATTTATTGTCTTAATTCCTTTTTCTAACTAAGCTTTGAAACGCTTAAATTAATGACAGTTGTGGAGGTAAGCAAATTTTATCTATAAATATTTATTGATTAGTCCAGTAAAGGAATTACATAAAAATAAAGATTAGCCCAAAACATTTTATGAGACAACGAATGTAGATTTATTTCAAACAGAGGTAAATATGGCTATCAGTGACCTATTTTTTAAATTTAATTTTTACAAAGAATCTGGAAATGGGAATGAGAAGTAGTTATGCTCTGTGGGCTAAGAGCTGGATTTTAACACTTCGTTACGTGTAAAACAAGGCTTATCCTTGTACTGTGTCTTTGTTTCCAGATGGTTTCCCAGCTTGAAGCCCAAGTATCTGAGCTTGCTGAACAGTTGGGAAATGAGTCTGAGTCTCACCAGAGGACTCTGCAGAGGGCCCAGAAGGCAGAAAACAAGTTGGAGACCCTGCAGGGCCAGCTGACAGACCTGGAGGGAGAGCTGGCTTCTGGAGAAGTCTTACGAGACAACTTGAATTTTGAGAAACAAAAAGTAAGATGGAGATCAATGAGGCCAGCTAATCAGGCACCGAGACCCCTGCAACCATGAGCCAAAATAAGCCTTTCCTCCTTGTATGGTTTTCTCAGGTATAAAGGAGGAAAGATTAGTTTTTGCAGTTTTGTGCATCATGGTGGAAGGGTGTTGTACAGGGAAGCTTCTTACCTCATGGAAACCAGGAAGTGGAAAAAAAGGAGAGCAAGGAAGAGGCTGACAATAAGATTCAGTCCCCTTTTTATATCATTTGTATTGACTCCTTCTTTCTCATTGATGCCTATTAGTGTCACGTTGTTCATCTTTGCATCGTCTTGCAGGTGATGAATTATTTTTTCCTGCATCCTAGTTGTTTTAAGAGATCTTTTCTTACCTTTTCACTAGCTGTGAGGGCATCTTCAAGATCTGAAACTCTGTCTTCACTTTCACTCAAATGGTTTTGTAAGCTTGTGATTGAGATTTTAAGTTCCTCTATAGCTCTTTGATTCTGCTTCATGTGATCTGTTTCTTTCTTATATTGCTTATTGAAGAATTCCATCATTTTTCCAATCTTCTCTATTTTTTATCAGTGCCATCTTGAGAAGCAGTTATTAATTCTTTCATTATAATTATCCTTTTTTTTTACTTCAGAGATTATTTATGATCTGATTTCCTCTATATGTTTCTGCATTGGATTCTTTACTTCAGATGCTATTAATTCAGAGATTTCTTTTTTTATTTCAGAGGTTATTACTGATCTGAGTTCCTCTATACCTTTCTGTAGTTGTTTCTTTACCTCAGATGCTATTAAATCAGACATTTCAGCTGTGTGATTCCCAATTTCTGCTGTGATAGTGCCTTCTACACTTGTTCTGTGTGGGCTTAGGGCCTGAGCTTGCATTTTTCTCCTCTTTGTAACTCAGTGATGCCCCACATTTTCTGATCAAGGAGATTATTGGGCCATGGAGGAAAGTGATTGATGATGTAGAGTGTGCCTAAGGAGAGTCACCTAGAGAGAAAAGATTCTCTCAGGCTTTCTCTTAATTCAGTGAGAAGAAATATTTGTACTAATAGTGTTTGGACAGGATATCATGCCTTCTTCTTGTACTATGAATAACCACTATGTAGATAATAATATACAATGTATTAATTATTGAAACTGTCCTATTAATCTGTTTTGAAACTGTCTCCTTGCTATTTGCTTCTCAATAAAATTAGTAATAAAAAAATTCAGTCCCCAAGGCCACACTGTGGTCTGTTTCCTTCATCCAAGCCCCATCCCCTATTTCCATTGCCTTTCCCCAAATGCCACCAAATTATGATCTCATCCAGGGATTAAGAGGGGCACACTGCTGATCCCATCACCTCCCAAGGCACAGCAGCAAGCCGGTCTCCAGTACATTCCACCTTTGGGGTTCCACCTTTGGTTGGATCCCCACCATATTTACCGAGTATCCACTGTATGTAATTCTGGAGGATTGGGTAGTTAATATATGAAAGCTTCACAATTTCACAGTAGAAACAGCCATTCAGGTCATTTGGTGTACCAATGACTCTGTAGAGTCTTCAGAGTCTACACGGTAGACTCTGTGCTTTAAGAGTATTGTTTGTTGCATTAATAAAGTATCATACTCACTGCTGGATAAAGGCATATTATAGGAGAGGAGATAATTACGTTTATCCTTGCAGGGCAAGTTGGATTATAGTGGTGAAAAAGGGTGAATGCTATAGGGAAACAGCTTCAACAAGGGTGTGGAATTTTGAAATGCTTTGTTCAGAGAATGCCGAGCTGTAAATCCCATAAGGTCATGCACGGCACTCTTAGTAGGGTGATGGCAATAGAGAAAACTAGATGGCTTGCATCATGGAGACCAAATGTTCTTTATTTTGTGGAAGACATTGTATGATTATGAGCCATTTATAGTCCAACACTGCCTAGTGAAGTTTCACTCAGTGATAAACTTATATGTTATGCTGGTCTTCTAAAGTTATATTACCTCCTGATATGGTAGCTAGCTTAGATTATAAAAAAATACATTCAGTGATGTTCACTCCAGTGATGAAGTGGTCTAATGATGCAGTTCTCAGAGTATCCGTGCTGGTAAGAAACGCATGACTGTGTTTCAGATGAGATGTGGTCATGAAGCTGAGTCTACAGCATGGAGACTTTTAGAAATGATGGTGTCTCCAGCCCAGCGGGAGAGGGGAGGAGAGGCTAAAGGTCCACTCTGAGTGTGTGTGGATTCCCTGTGACCTCTGAAACACACGTCAGTGGAATGGAGGAGGGAACCTGCTTGCTGTGGCTGAAGGTGGACTAGAAGCTGGAGGGGCACAGGCGCACAAGGAAACTGCTGTGAAATCTGGGTCACAAAAAAGGCACAGGGTAGCAGCTGTGACAAACAGGGTAAAAGATGCTTTCAGTGAGCAGGATGGGGAGGAAAAGGCTTGTGGGTTGCGAGTCTGTGGACCAGAGGGTAGGAAGAGAAAAGGAAGCCAATTTGGCATGGAAAATATACTTAGGTTTTAAAATCTGTAGTCTTAAAGACTCCCTTTATTTCTTCTGTACTTAAAAATGACTTCGGAAGCAGCATGCTGCACTGAGCATAGGCCACGCAGCACTGCCACAAGGGGTCTCTGGAAATTATCCCAGGGGCTGACACAGGCAGATCAGCCCCACCCTAGTCCTGCTAGTGCTACCACAGAGACAGGTGAAAAAGGACTGGTGACTCCTCTTTGATTCCTCTGTGTGTGTGAGAAGAGGCTTCTCTCACAGAAGAGGCAGTAATTGAGAGAGGCCTTAAAGATGTAGGAACAGGGCAGGCAGGAGAGGTAGGAAGAAAAACAGGAGCAAACTGCCTGAACAAAGAAAGAACAGAGGTTGACCAGATGGCCCTGGAAACAAATGCGATATAAGGAGATGGAGGCTGAGGCCTTGGTGAGGCCAGAGGCCTGGGGCGGCACTGCTGGCTGGCAGGAATAATGAAGCAAGGCCAGGTGGATGGACTGCCTTCATTCTATCGGCAGTTGGGAAGCTGTAGAAGGATTCTGAGTGAACTAAATTTTCCTGGCTCAGAAGGTAGACTGGTTAAGAGGCCATGCAGGCCAGAAGCCAGGAGTCCAGTCTGGAGGTTCGTAGTAATCTACAACAGAAGATGATAAGGTTGTGGACCAAGTAGTCATTTTGTGAATGATGTTAGGAAATAGGTTTGAGGAATAGGGGAGGGTAGAGCTTTTCTTTCCATTGCATATTTGAAGGCATGTGTTTGGTAGGGTTTTGATTTTGAAAAGAAATACCTGCACCCGAGTGTAACACAGTAATTTGGACAGCACTACCTAGAGGGTCCCTGAAGACCTAGACATACTCAGAGCTGAAGTGACCTGCCTTCATCTTCGTAGCTTCCTGCTTCAGTGGTGGTGGCAGTCTGCCTCCATTTACCTGAGCCTTCCCTGCCTCTTCCCTTTCTCTACCCAGTGCTTTCATGGTTGGGGCCACCCGTCTCCTCACTGTACCGCCATGCTCCCCCCCACCTGTGTATAGGTCAGTGGTGGGGCTCTGGCTCTGAGCCTCATCTAACTTGTGTGTATTCCAGGTGCAGCCTTCCATAGGCCTCCTCAGGCTGCTCGCCATACCTAAGACTTGCTCTTTACAGCTGCAAAATGGCATCTGACCTTGCCTTCTGTCTCAAAATAGAGTGGTTGATGGCTCTCTGAAGCCCTCAGGGTCAAGATCAGATTTCTCTTTTTATTGTGACTTCACCTGATGCATGCTGCCTAGTTCTCCTCCCCCCATCTCCTCTCCTCTGACATCTTTCTAGCCAATGGGAACATACTCAGAGGATTTCAGGGACCAGTGGGGTGCTGGCAGGGTGTGTGGTAAATGCCGAGCATGAAGACACCCCCATTCCAATTTGTAGTAGTGGTCCTCTGGTCTCGCAGAAGCTCTTCCTTCAAACAGAATGCCCTCTCCCCACGGGATAAGAGCCGTCTCTGCAAGGTGCAGTGGGGATATCACTTGTCCTGAGTGTCTCCCCGGAGAGACCCAGCTCTGCCTGTACATGATCCCCAAGCAGCAGGTGCTTACCTCTGTCACTAGGTATATTTTTCTCCTTTTAGCAATTTCTGAAGATTGATCCCAGGGCCTTTACAGTGACCTATATCTCCAACCATTTTCTATTTTAATTTTTGAGAAAGGGTCTTTCTAAGTCCTTAAATTGCCCAGGCTAGGTTTGAATTTAGGAACTTCCAGCCTCATCCTCTTAGAGTGGTGGGATTACAAGTTTATGCCACCATGCCTGCCTGGTCCCAGCACTTTTCATCAACAATGATGTATCCCTAGCTCACTGGGGTTAGAGGAAATCTTTTAAAAGTTAATTTTATTGGTACATTATCACATTCATAGTAGAGAATTTGTACCTGTATATAGTAGATCTTGATTCTGCTATTCCCCCTGTTCTTCCCCTTCCTACAACTCTTCTCTCGCAAAAGCTTTGTTTCCATTTTTTTCTATTCTCTCTTTTTCTTAAGGGAAACCCTTTCTTAAAAAATAACTTTTTTTTTTTTTTTTTGCCTGTTTCTAGGTCTAGAGAAAGAGTTGATAAATATTATTTGAATTATAGAAAACATATACCAAAGGGAGGAATTTCAGGTGGATCAGTTTCTCTTTCTTTCCACATAAACGAATCATTCATTTTAATTGGGATTATGCCAAAATAATTCCCAGTTATGAAAGCATATTATGTAAGCTAATTCTGTCCACAGTGACTTTTCCACAGATAATTGCTTATGAAATGCATATCCTAGTAAGGGAAGGTATCTTGTAATTTTGAAAAACAAAGTTGTATGGAGATCAAATACTAAATGCAGCCAGTTGAGGCTAGCACAATATATGGAAGAATGCTCCATTTTTTTAATTCATGGTAAGCAGTGATTCAAATTCCTTTGCTTCTGTGAAGTAAAATGCTTCTAGCAGCTGTAATCTGAGATATAGCTGCGACCCTTGGAACAGATGTTCTCTGTGCGGTCTTGGCTTGTTGTAGCTGCTCATCTGCAAGGTGGCTGGGTCCCACATAAAAATGGAATAAGGGGCTCTTATGGCACCATGTAAAAGGCATCAACTATTATGTAAAACACCATTGACAGCAACTAAGTCACAGGCACCACAAGAAATCAGGAATTCCAGAGAGAGAGAGAGCTGGCACAGCATGAAAAGGCAATAACCCAATGACCCACAGGTAAAGACCACCTGTAGCACTGAGATGTGGTGTGGCCTGTGGAATTTATAATGACAGAGACTTACGAACCAGTGGTTAAATGGCATTTATACAGATGCCATTTAACAAAATTGGAAAATACAGACTTACAGATAATTTTGTCTTGACAACTGAAATCTAGATAGCTTTAGGCTTTAGGCTAATATGCTTAGACCGCAGGAAATTATGCTTATTTAAACATTTAATTGTTTACAAATGCCAGATGGATGAGAAGTTATTGTAATGAGAAGCAAATATCAAAGAGCCCAAAGTAGGCAATTATGATACAGAGAGCTCATTGATTGGCTTGCCCAGCCAGTGCGAACATGGTGAGCACCATGCTGCGCCAGGGCCCAGCCAGATAGGGCACAGCTTCGTCCCTTATCTGGGGCGAAGCGGGGCGACTCTAAGCTTGGGAAACTGTGGACTGTGGCTTCTTTCACAGAACCCTACCTTAGCATGCTATTCATTAACTTCGATGCCTTAGTCATCTTCTATCCCAGTTCTGAGGTAGACCCAAGACCTCACGCATGGTAAGTACGTGTGCTACTGCTGAACTCTATCCCAAGCCCTTTTAATTCTATTCAGTTAATTTGAAACAAGGTCTCATTAAGTTGCCCAACCTGGGCTTGATCTCATTACAGTCCTCCTGTCTCAGCTTCCTGAGTGGCTGGGATTACAGATATGTGCTGCTGTTCAAGGCTACTTTTAAAGACTTTTAGAAAGTGTTTTAACTTAAAACATATAATGTTCCCTTTATGGGTATCCTCCTGGAAGAATTGAAAACATCAGACCACAGCAATCTATGTGCACCCATTTTTATAATAGCACAATTTGTGATAGCTAAATCTTGGAAACAACCCAGAGATGTCTATCAACTGAGGGATGGATGAAGAAGATATGTATATATACATACATACATACATATATATATATGTATATATATACATACATATATACATATATGTATATATATCTTTTCATATATATTTTATATCTCATCATATATATCTGCATATATATATCTTATCACATATACCTTATCATACATCTTATCACATCTATTTTTTCATATATCTCATCATATATATCTCATATGTATCTCATCATATATATTATAAGCACTACTTGGCCCTAATGAAGGATAAGTTTGAAGCATTTATAGGCAAATGGATGCAACTTGAGATCGCACTCTCAAGTGAAATTAATAGAATTCACAGGTGTAAACATACATTATATCCCTGGGGTGAGGAACTCAAAGAGTAAAAAAGGACCAAAACATAGAAGGTAGTGTGCAATGGGGAGAAATTACTCAAAAGGAGAGCGCTAGGGTGAGGGAAGAGGGGAAAGGAAGAAAGGGAATGATTAAAAAAGGAAGGATAAAGTGGAAATGCTGAGCTGGGGAGAAAGCTTGGCAGTCTAAGTGCCTGGCTGGCAAATGCAAGGATGTGGATTCAGTCCCTGGGAGAGTGTGCTGTGCTGGGTCCCACACCACGCCAGCCACCAAAACTGGACATGCTGGCTCATGCTTGTAATCCAAGCCCCGGGGAGGCTGAGATAGGAGGATCACTATGAGTCCAAGCTGCATAGTGAGACCCTGTATTGAATAAATAAATAAGGAAATGCTTTGTAAATAGGGAGAAGATGGGGTGAAGGGAGAAGACAGGATTGGGAGAGGAGAGGAATCAAAATATATCATGTATAGGCACAAATTCTCTATGATGAATATGGTCATTATATATATATAAAATGTACCAATAAGCATAATTAGTAAAATACCCCCATGATATTCAAAGTGTGTGAGTAGGGAGAGTTTTACTTTCTGTTTGTCTCTATGGCACAAGAAGAGTTATGTGGTAACTGGTGAGTGGCCAGTTTGCACCTTTGCAGCCAGGGTCTCATCAGTGACCAGACCTCTTACGGAAGCTGCACGAATGGGCAGATCCTGGCGCCGAATCGGCCTAGGAGCTGCAGTGCCGTGTTGCCGGAGCAGAGATGCGGACGTGGTCAGGGGTGTTGCTGGGCTTCCTACAGCAGAGTTGCGAAGAATGTATCGCACGGATCGAACACCGAAGTTGCTGGTCCAGAAGGGCACTTGGACAAGGAGCAGGGCAGGGAGTGAAATGGTTACGGTTGTTCAGGGTTTGTCACAAGGCTCGGGCTCAGAGTCCTGGCTCCATGCTGGGTTGGCAGCTGTGAAATTGGAAGAAAGAGGAAGAGTCCAAGAGATCCACTAACTTTGTTTTTGCATCCCAATTTTATTTTTGTTTAGTATCTTAAATTTCTGGATCAGCTTTCAGAAAAAATGAAGCTAGACCAGATGGCTGCTGAACTCGGCTTTGACATGCGTCTGGATGTAGTTTTAGCTCGCACGGAACAGCTGGTCCGCCTCGAGAGCAATGCTATAATCGAAAATAAGACCATTGCCCACAACTTACAGAGGAAGGTAGGTGTTGTTGAAATATTCTAAAATTGAGAAAAGCAGTTGACCCCTACCATATTTATCAGTGTGTCTAGAAAACACATTGAAAAGATATATATTTACAATTTCTTTCTTTTTTCCTTTTTTAAAAAAATTTGATGTATTTGGTACAGGGTCTCACTACACAGCCCAGACTTACAGTGATCCTTCTGTTGCAGCCTCTCCCGTGCTGGGATTGCAGGTGTGCACCACCACGCCTGGTCTTGGTGGCCAGCTCAGCACACCCAAGGAGGGGCCAGCACGTGGTACTGGGATGGAACTCAGGTCCTTACATTTGTCTAGGCTGGTGCTTACACTACTGAGCTATCTCTGTGGCCC
>PVKA01035651.1:0-22436 GCA_004027165.1 Ctenomys sociabilis
CTCAGCCTCCCTAGTGCTGGGATTACAGGCCTGCGCCACCACGCCCGGCTTATGCAAATTTAGTTTTTATTACTAATTGACTTTTGCTGTGGTCAGAGTTTTTATGAAAACACTGATATTTAAGAGAAGTGAGAGAATATTAGAAACCTACAGGTAAGTAAACTTTCAATAAAAAAAGAGATAGGATTAAAATGCTTCCCTATATATAGAAACACAGAAATGAACTGCAAATTTTCAAATTAATTTATGTCTAAATTTACACCAAGTATATTTCCAACTGCTTTCTGTGAGCAGGAGCTGGCAGGTATGGCATGTGCTGTTAATGGCCTAAGAGTTCTCAAACACATACCGCAGAAGAGGCAATTTTTCATTTCCATCTTTAACTTAAATTTTTACATGTAAGATTAGACCTAGGGACTGGGAGCATAGGGCCGTAGTGGGATGAATACTTAGTACAAATAAGGTCTTGGGTTTGATACTCAGCAAAACATGGTTTAAAAAAAAAGGTTTTTCATTTAAAATTTTAAATATTTGATATGTTAATGAAAATAGAGATGGTAGATGTAGCTCCAGCCATTTCCCTTTCATAAGATTAATAAGAATGGCAATATGAATCCCCACATATCTATTGAAGGAATTCAACAGTGAGCAAGATCTGAGGACAGCCAACTGATCTTCTAGGTTGTCACTGCCTATATCTTAAAGCAAATCTGACCTAAGTTCATCCCTAAGTACTTAGCATGTATCTCTGAAAGTGTGATATTTTCTTCATATAGCCACATGTCATCACTGTGTTTAACAATCCTTTGTTATTCTCTAAAACAAAGTCATATTCACATTCCCCAAACTACCTCAAAATACTTTCTGTGGCTGGTTTGCTAGAGCGCAGGTTCTGGCAAGGTCTGCCCAGCGCCTCGGCTGCACGCATACTCAGGCTTCGTGCCTGAGAGGAGTCCTTTGGCCCCATCTCATCCCGCCATGTGGCCTGGCTCGCTCCAAACCCAGGTGGCGCTCCTGCAGATGCTGCCCTCTCTGTCTGCGTACTTCCTTAGAACCACTTAATACTCTTCTCTATCTGCACAGAGCCACAAACTAGAATTCAACCAGGAATGTTTGATTAGATAGCAGTTGAAGTTTTTGCAATACTTTATAAACTGTGACACTTGTTAGAACTCATGTATCTACCATACCATATCATACCAAGAGGCACACAATGTTATGTTGCCCTGTTTTGTTTGGTGCTTTGATTGATCAGCAGATTCAGGTGGTGGCAGCCAATCTAGACACTCTTTTTTCATCAGCCTTGTATCTAATAATTTAATTCACTGATGACTTTGCCTGAATTGTGCATTCTACAAGAGATTACAAAATGATGACTTTCTAATTCTATCCTCCAAACTTCAGAGCTAAAATTCCTCTGTGAAGAACTTTTTCCTCAACCAGATTGCTTGGATACTTAGAAATATGATTCCTAAAGAACAAGCCGACAAATGCTTTTAGTTTTTCTCTCTAATTGCCAACTTTCAGGTTGATAATTCAGGGAACAATGAGTTTTGTTTGCTTTGTTTGGGATTTCAATGTCTTGTGTACTCAGCTATTCACCTAATGTGGACTGTGTGTGGGAGTCTAACCTCTGCATCAGCAGCCCTGCGCTGCGGCTGCTGTGCCTGCTTAAGATGATATCGCTGGGTGTTGACGTTTTTCTCCTTTACTGGAACACAAGGTAACTGTGTATCTATTGCTCATTTCTGGCTTTATATGTGGAACCGCCTACTCTTGAGAAAACTCTGCTTTGCTTTAGTGAAAAATAGCAGTAAGAGACCACAGTTTAAGACTTGGGACTGCTCCTCTCTCCCCAGGTGCTGCATGGAACAGAGGTACTATTTTCAAGAAATGACTGCCAGCTCAAAGTTAAGACCACAGATTTTCTGATTTACTTTTGAACTTAAATCATGGCTGCTAATCTCTTCATGTAAGTATCAGCTGTACCTTATGGTATATACCACAAATAAAGCAAATAGTTCCAAATTAACGATAATACTACAACTAAAGTGGAAATACTGAACAGAACTCAAGACTTGTCTGTGGTGCTATCTGATTTTAGTCTCTATTCCTTTAGGAATGTCACTTGAAACATTTATCTTCCCTGTCTTAACCACTGTCTTTTAAAAACAGTAAAGAAAACTTTTCCCTTCATAAAAGTGTAAGGCCTATGAAAGTACAAATGGCTCAAAACTGGAACCCAAATTGTCAGAACATGCTTCATCCATTCCTACTTAATGCGAGCCAGCAGTGCCGCCCTGCCCCAAGCACCCAGGATGCCAAGGGCCAGGTGCCGACTGACCATTCCCTGGGCCCAGGCAGCCTTTGCTCTTCCTGCTGTCTTCTTTCCATGGTCTCCACGCAGCTCAGGGCACTGGGCACGTGGCTCACAGGCTCAGAGTTCAGCATGTGTCCGCAGAATGAAGACAAAGGCATGGCGAATGAGCAGCTATAGCAGGAACTGACTCTGGGGGCCTGCTCACCAGCACAGACAGCAACTCCCACAGCATGTGGCACGCACAGTCCGTCTGCTCAGTCTCTGCCTGCACAACCCTAAAGTCTAAACATTTTTGCAAATGTTTTTGGTATGTGAATGATGTTAGGTTTTGCATAAAGGGCAAACTCCAAAAATACCTTACATGGCAAAAACTTTTTTTAAGAGCAATGACATATTTTCTTTGTCCTGACTCTTAAATATTACAGTCATACTCTCCTTCCCTGCCTTCATGCATCACCTGTGTGGTTCCTTTCCCTCTTCTCATGTTCCCTGCTCCCTATTTCCCAGAAACTCATACTTAGGAACTTTGAGGTATTTTAGATTTGTATGACTGTTTTGAAATGCTAGGACTTCCCAGCACGCTGCATCCCACCTTGGCAAGCACATGCTGAAAGGACATCCTTGGCTGCTTGGTCACTGAACCCCTGTATGGATGCTGAGGGGGTGAAAATAAGCAATGGATACACATGTATCGAGTGGTCATAACCACAAAAAGAAGTTCTTTCACAGAGAAGTGTTGTGGATGGAAAGGTGTGGGCAGGTGGAGAAGTGCAGTGGGCAAGACGAAGGTCAACTTGAAGGGCCTTGCCCCTCCCTTCAGACTCAGGGACACGAAAAGCAGGCAGTCTATTCTGTGGGACACCAGGCAAGGCCTTTGAAAAACTATTATGGTTATATGAGACAAGACACCCAAGTGAATAGAGCCAAGTTCCTGCAACATGTCAGATAGTGCACTAGATCATATATCTATCTAATATGAAATGTCATTCCACAGAGATGGCATATCATCCAAAAAGTTACAGCCAGAACCTGAAATCAGCACTGATCCCCACAGAGCAGGAAGGTGGTTCAGAGAGGTGGTTGTTACCTACCAGAGTCATGATGTGATGGAGGTGTAACAGGAACTCAGTCTGTCTGACACTGAGTTCTAAGAGACACGAAGAGACGAGTCAGTAGCTCATGGGACGCAGGTATAGTCCTGCTCAGATGGAAACCATGACACTGTGTAACTCAGAAGTGCAGTCTGTGACTAGAAGGCAGCTGTTAGCACCCACCCAGCAGTGTATGGGCAGGCGTGCCTGCCCCTGAAGGAAGCGGGCACTGCCAGCACCCAGCACCTGCTCCTGGCCCTCACCCTGCAAATGCAAGCTGACTGCTTCTCCACACAGCAGACTCCGCATGGGGCTTTTGCCGGCTGTGGATGCAGGACTGGCCCTCCAGGAGAGCAAGAAGTTGTCAGGGAGGATGTCACTGAGGAGAGCCTCCCGCTAAGCACTCTTACATGCTGTCCCACCCTCCCCATCTACCTAGCAGCTCACATGTGGTATACTGTCCAGGTGCCATCAGTGGCCATCTGCTTCTTAACTCTGTGAGGGGCTACCTGAGTGACTCTCCTTGAAAGAAGAGCAATTGCCTAAACTTTGGCTGTGACTGACCCTGTTTCCATGTACTGACAGGTCCAGAGCTGGCTGGGCTTTTCCTCATCCCTTCAGTTGGCTTTACGCAATGTACACGAGTCTATCTGATGCTGGTGCTGGTGGTAGTCTCGGAGGACATCATACATGTTTCCCTGATAACCCATACCTGCTGCTCTTCAATATGAGCTGAGCTGAGACAGGACAAAGAGCCAGTGCTCCAAGGTTGGGATTGAGCCTTGAGATAGAGGCTATGACTTCCTAGGGCTTGAAAGATTACGTATCACAGCTGAAGCACCAGACCCCAATATATTAGATACTATCTCAACAGTATAATACAAATTACTTTTTCTGCATCTCCTTCTCTCTGCATATGACAGAGGTACATGCAGACCTCCCATCTAGTCTGGCTCACAGTACTCACATACTTCATGTCATTCTCAGTCATTTATCCTCGAGCCACTCTTCCTTCATGACCAAATAAAACCTGGGTTTGGCCCGGGTCAAGGACTTTGCTCCAGATAGCTATCACCATGGCTGGACTTAGGACCCCTTGGCTTCCTAAAACTATAAATATGCCTTAGTGTCTTTATTCTCACCATGGGCTGTATTGTAAGTGGTAAACTGGAAATAAGTTGATGGGATTCCAATAACTTACCCATGGGATTACAAATATAAATTTCCTGGACCAATATGAGGACACAAAAGGGCTCTGAACAAGCCCTCACTGCAGTGGCCTCCCTGTTCCTCTGCGCCTTTATGTATGATTTCTAGAGTCAATGACTGAACTGACTACTTGTACAGAAATAGCCCAAGTTCAGTTGTGGGGAATAAAAAGACAATGGAGAAAAGCAGTACAAAGTCAGAGACTCAAAAGTGCTGGTCAGAGTGGTCCTGTTGCCAACTGTAGGTTCAGTTTATGTGCAATGGGAGTTAATGTCCAAACTGGAGAGGTCATGACAGCTGCCATTGCAGAAGGGAGATCAAGAGAGTGGAAGGGCAGCAGCAGACCCTGAGAAGAGGCACAGTGACATCCGAGCAGGGCTCCCACAGCAGGATGGGCTGAGGATGATGAGGTCGGGGTGAGGCCAAGTGGATCAGCTCTTTAGTGGAGCTGGGAGACATACCAACAGCACAGAGGGTGCTGAGCCCAATGGCTGGAGTGCAACAGGTCTGTCCTTCAGGAATGTTGACCTGCTAGGATGATGGCAGGAGTTGGGGAGACAAGAAGCCAAGCCAACCCTGAAAGCCTGAGAGTGACCTGAATACTGGTTATGACAAAACATGGCAATGGCAGCAGAGTTGGATGGTGAGACCTTCGGAGGGGAGGGCAAGCTTTGGGAGACAGCTTGGACTCACTGTCTAACTCTGTTCTGAGGTATGCCCACATTTACCTGAGAAGAATGATGGAAGAAAATCCATCATTAAGGGAGAGTCACACGGCACAGACGCAGCATGTTATTCGTCAGCAGAGGTGTGGGAAGTATTTACAATGAGGAGTTTCCAGCGGGCAAGGTAGAGAGAGCTACCAGAGGAAGATGGGAAGCTGGAAGCATGGAGCATCTCTGTATCAGGATTTCATAAGTGAATGCATGACTCCACAGCTGTGGGCAGTGGAGCGGGAATGCGAAAAAGCGAACAAAGGCCAGGAAGTGACGGCATGACACCATGATAAGAGTGAGGTCTTTCGAGTCAGACTCCTATGAGTTCTTGGGTGTGAAGTTGACTCTAGGATCTTAGGAATACTACATAAATGTCTATACCTCCATTTTCTCATCTGTACAATGGCGAGTAACTTGGCATTATTTTGGAGATAAAATGTGAAATGCTTAGCCCCATTTTTGGTTAACAATAAGAACTCAATAAATGTCAATAATTGTTTATTACAAGTGGCTTTGTGGTTTTGAAGGAATCCCTTGGTATAAAGAAGTTTAGTATCAGTTGGTCAAGCATCACAGGTATTGTTAAGATTCACATACTCTTACATTTGTCAGGAAAAAATGATGAATACACAAATCCAGATATGTAGCAGTCTGAAATTATTTCCTTTTTCCTAGAAAGTAAAAATAATGAGTCTTTGTGTGTGTCCAATTTTCCTGTTACCAGAATTGGGTCCACAGTGAGGCAAGCAAACATTCAAGACATGTGTACCATATCACCACCCACCACCATCCGGATAGGCAGTGCCTTGCCCTGGGTCACTGGTCAGATTCCAGGGCAGGGCACCCTGCACGCAGGTCCTGTCAAAGCCAACAACACAGTGCATGGACCTATGCTCAGGCAGATTCACTGCCTTGTGACTCTGGGTACACCATGGCCAGCGGATACGGACCAATGTACTTCTCAGGCCGACTCAGGCTCTACATATACAGCTTATTTGTGATTCAGCTTTTGACTGCTCTCAATTAACCTAAAATGTACATGCCATGACTGGAGGATATGAATAAATCAAAAGCTAGGAAAATTAACCCAATGCTTTCTTAAACTTATACTCAGTACATTCAGGCACTTATAAATTAATAGCACAGGCAAAGAAAGTATAAACTGCACCATAATTCACACATTTTGCCATTATTATGACTTGCTGATATGTACATCTCAGCAGCTGCTTTTTGGCTCCGACATGGACATGGAAGCACCATTGCAGCTTCCTCTTCATGCCCACGAGCACTGATTTGTGTTCAGCAAGTGCTTGTACACACTGGCTCCCATGCAGAGTCCCTCCTCACAGGCTACCCATCTAGCCCTTGTCCAAGGACTGCAAGGTGTTTTTCTTCATCAAGCTACTTGCACTCAAAGACCAGGATATGTTTTATGCTGTCACTTCACAGTGTTGTCTGTCACAGGAATACAGCAGGACACACTGCTGTCTTTATCTAAAATGGCTTTCTTTGGATTACAAATAGAGAAAAATAAGTTCCATCTGCTGCTCTGTCCTGCTCAACACCCACATCTTCCTTCTCTGCATTCAGTGCACCCTTTTCCTGAGGAGCCCCCACCTTGTGTGGGGGGCTGGGTGGGCTGTTGAACCAAGTTCCACTGTGCGTGCACAAATTGGGTGGACAAACAGAACAGACCATGGCAACCTCACTCTCCGGCAGCTGGGAATAGGACACTGGCAGCTCCAGTGGTGCCCATTCTCTGAGGACAGGCCTTGGGTCGAGACTGCCCCAGTTTCATGACCAGAGGTCTGAGTGCTGCCCTGATGTCTTCCTTCTAAGTTTGCTTATTCAAACCCTTCTTGGACTATACAAAAATTTCAGGTCCTTATATAACTTTTTTCCTTGACTTGCCAGTACCTGTGTCTGTTGCATGTAAGCAAAGAGCAGCAGTGACAGACGGAGCATAGGCTCACAGATACCATTGCAGCGGACCCAAAGCATGCTCCTGAGCTGCTCCTAACCTGTGCTGTACACAGGTGGAGCTCAGCGAGTTCTGTCCTGTTGTGCGTGCAGCTCCCGCCCAGGGCTGCTCTTCCTTCTATCACTGACTCAACAGTGCTTATGGTTTCTTTCATGCATAGCCAATCTTTTGGATTCTTTCCTCCAAGAGATCCCCAGAAGAGAATTTAGTGTGGCAAAGGGCACATGTATTCTTATAGCTCTTGAAAAATATTACAAAAATCCTTTCTAAAAAGGATTTGCCAATTTATAATTAATTCAAGGGCCCATTTTGAAGAATGCAACTTCCAGTCTACACTGACCAGTCCTGTAACTTTGGAATCCTACTACTAATATTTTCTAATATTCTCACTGATAAGTGAAGCAAATGGTTCACATGTTCTTTAAGAGATGACGCTTGGGGCCGGGGAGATGGCTCAGTGAAATAAGTGCTTCCCTGGCAAGCTCAAGGGCCTGAATTCAATCCCTGGTTCCACCGAAAAAAAAAAAAAAAAAAAAAAAAGAGAGAGAGAGAGAGAGAGATGAAGCTTGTTACTCAGGAATCCTCAATCATGTCCCCAAAGAGCAGTGCATTTATTAATTTCATGGAATTACATAATCTACCAACACAAAAGTTATCATGTAATTTCAATGTACAATTGATTCTCTTTTCTTTGCTAATTCTGATAGAATCATTATAGTCTCTACAATAAAATACAGTATTTTCCCTATGGAATGGGTTATAGAACAAGAGCCTAGGAACAAATTTCCCACGAGTTCTAACTAATTACATATGCATGCAAAACTGCTGAGACAGCGCTTTTAACAACACCAGTGTGACACATCTAAAACTTTATACTTAAAGGCATAGTAAAGAGTTCTAATTTCCTTTCCTCTTTTTAACTACTTCAATGCCTAGAGTGTATCTCAGCAGTGATAACTAGGTGACCCGCTGGTGGACAAAACAGCTCAAATACAAAACTAAAATAAGTATCTTGTAAGAACAGAGCAGAGAACATGTATTCTGCTGTAACAGGGCCAGGCAGTAGGCCAGGTGTGCTGTCTGACCTTTGGCTGATGGCTGCAGAGGGAGGGCTGGATCACCCTCAGTGGTGGAATCGACACAGGTCCTGTCATGCTTAACCTCTGTCCAGGGTATTGGAAAAAATAGAAAGGAGCAATATTCTCAGTAACTCCTGCTATGGGTCAAACGATCTTATTAGGAGACAGTCCTGTGTGTGTGAGGAAGTGGGAGCCAGGAAACAGACCATCCTCAACCCTCACTGATTGGGCCCCCTTGTCCCCCTCCTCTTCCATTCCCTCCAGCTCCTCCTTTTCTGCCTCCTCCTCCCTCTCCTCCATCCCTTCCTCTTATCCATCTCCTCCCCTCCATCTCCTCCTTCCCCTGCTCTTCTGCCTCCTTTTCCCCCTCCTCCATTCCCTCCTCTTTATCCATCTCCTCCTCCTCCATCTCATCTCCCTTCTCCCAATTCATCTCCTCCTTCTCCTCCTCCATCTCCTCCTGACTCTCCTCTCAATTCATCTCCTCTTTCCCCTTCTCTACCTCCTTCTCCTTCATCTTGTCCTCCCCCACCTCCTCCTCCACCATGCCCCTCTCCTCCTCCAATCCAGGGCCACTGAATCCTTAACACTCCTATAATTGGTCCAACTCTCTGAATTATAACCTGAGGCTCTCTTGGTCACAGTGTTCAGACTGTGAGGAGGGGAGGCCAACCCTACTGCTAAAGCCAGTGTTACTGTCACTCAGAAATGAAAAGCCAGGCTAACTTTGTCTCAGCCACGAACTAGTCTGGAGTCCTCTAACACTAGAACACAAAAGTTAGGGTTGATTAGGAGGTTCAGAGCTTTAGGAGTAGGCAGAAAGGGTCACTGAAAGATGCTAAGTAGGAACTTTATAGGAAAAGTGTTGCGCTAAAGAAATTAAACTGGTAAAAGATAGAGGATAGAGCAAGTGGATAATACAAGAGTTTAAAAGTACTGCAGGTTAACACAGTTTAGTATAGTCTTAGGAAGAGAGGGACAGCTCTTCATAGGATGAAAGATCACTAAAGAAAAAGAAAGTAAACAGGTTTATGATGTGTTGTGCCGGTTTGTTTCATTATTTATGTTTCTAGTCTACACACTCAATCACTGTTTGAAAATTCTTAAGTCCTGAAAGTCAGAATTCTATTGACAGATAAAACATTCTGAAATATAACCAGTAGTTCAAGAAATTCTCATTTATAGAGAAGGAGTTAGAGCTTCACCATTTGTAACAACTTCTCAAAACAAAACCAGAGTTCTGAGACCAAAATCAAAAACGAAACCCCCACTTTTATCCATTTGTAAGTAATTTTCAAATTCTGGTGTAATATTCTTAAAGTAAAGCCATTACTTTTTAAAATAACAGGGAGACAATAAAGACATCAGGGGTTCCTAGAAGTTAGAAGGGAGGAGAATGAACAGGCGGGACATAGTGGATTTTTTAGGGTGGTGAAAGTGCCATTTGATACCCTAGCCATGGAAACGCGTTGTCATGTCTGGGTCACAACCACAGAGTGCATAAAGCCACAGAGTCTGGTGGTGCTGCCGGCAAGGGGGCTGTGATGATCAACTTGTGGAAAAGGCGTGGCGAGAGGAGGAGGAGACACTTGGGGCTTCTGGGAGCCCGTACTCCTGGACTATCATCTGCTGAAATAACAACATGAAGAGACAGAACATGTGCACTATGAAAACATGCATAAAACAATACTGAGCTGAAAAGTTAGGAGGAAAAAGATTTTTCCTCAATTGTTTAATTTCCAAAGTTCTAGATATCTGCAAGTTACTGCTCAGGTCAACAAGTATGAAAAGGGATTTTTTTATATTAAAAAAACAACTTGCATGATTGACTATACTGAATGTTCCCAGAACTTGGAAATATGGTAACCAAAACTCAAGACAGATGAAAACATCTGTGTCTATGCAAAACATGTCCCTCTAAGATCAAATTGGGTGAAAATCCACAGCTAAGGTGGCAAACAAGTAAAACTGCCAACTAACAAACAGAGTGATAAACACTGGGAGATATGCTTCCAAAAGGCACAGTGAATCACTACAAATGACCGTAAAATGCACTGCCTGACTTAGATTCCAGCATTTGAGAATGTGAGGCATGCCTCCCTTCATGTAACCAGGCAGCCCACAGCTACTTCCTTTACCTACTACATACATTCCTACAATTGTGTCAATAAAAATACATGCTGGAAGAAGGAGCACTTTAACAATGGCCTTTGAGGCCATTGCACGAGCCCAGGCACAAAATATCGAAGGCAGAGGGTTAACATGTTGACATTTATTTTAGGCTAAAAATGGAAATTGTCAACTTCTCTCCTCTTCCAAGCTGTAGTGGATCAGAACGCTTCCAAAGATGTGGCTCCAAGGGAAGCTCTCGGCAGTGTCTACATAGCACAGAGTGATATGCAGACTTGGCATCTACCTCAGTAAGTAGAGCTGTGTGGACTACTGTGAAGGGGGGGGAGCTGCAGCCCACTCCTTTTGTGACTTGCAATCATAGCATAGTTTGCAAAACTTCAGAATTTTCCTTAAGTGAATGGAAATATTAAATTTTCATACAACTCCTACAAAAACTCCTTGCCTTCAGCAAAGCTGGACAACAAGCCTTAGTCAGGGCCAGGTGGTCCTCTGCTGAAAGGGGTACAAAAGGCAGCATCTCTCAGAAACGAGACCACAAATGTCTGCAGACTGAATTTTAAAGACACTGGTCCAGTATTGTTTTTCTCACACTCGATTGACTTAGCCTCTAAAGTCAAGCTTTCCTTGAGTCCAGGTCCAGCTGTACCACCATTTGCCACCATTTTCAGGTGCAGTGGTGGTGTGGGAATGCTGCTCTTCACAGGGTTCTTTTTATGCCAAGCAGAAACATTTCTGTTGGGCTTCTCAGTTGGCATGATCAGGAGGGATTGGCTTGGTTTTCCTCCAAAGTTAAAAGACCAAACCCAGAGACTAGCAAAATGCTGGGTTTGTTTATCACTTCCAAGTTGAAATAAAGGATAATGTGAATACAAGTCCTCTATCTTTTTCCTGATTAAAGTGATCCTGCCCTTCGAATCGCTCCAGAAGACCCTGTTGAGCGAGCTCATTCGCTCATGGGGCTGTAATAAGTCACAACAGTCTGGCATCCTGCCCAGCAAAACACAAGCTCTTCTGAAGTCCTGAGCTTTCCCATGGCAACATCACAGTCACCAGCACAGCAAACAATGACTCCTCCCCCGCTCCCACTCCCGTTCTAACAGAGAAGGATATCATTGCAGCCGGCCTCCCAGAACCATGCTAATTATCATCTGTGAAAGGCAATAGCAATGGAGATCAAGTTGCTTTCTGTGCTAAACTCTAAATGAGATCAAAGGCAGAATAACTACAAGAGCACAGGGAAGTTTTACTTATACTTTCACTTTAAAAGAAAGGAGACAGTCTGCATGTAAAGTATATTCCTTGAGGATTAATGTGCCTTGCTTCCCTGATTACCAAGTGGCCCTGGCGCAGCCACGGCCTTCACACAAGACTTCCATTCACGTCTAGCCCGCTCTCCAAGGCAGTGTGGGGGGAGCAATCTTAAAGCTGCAGCTGCAAGGCTCCTTCTCATAACTGAACCAGAGCTGCTCTGAATCGGAGGTGCTTTCTCCAAGAAAGTGCTGCTCAGGAGTGAAGGTGCCTAAAAGCAA
This sequence comes from Ctenomys sociabilis, assembly GCA_004027165.1. NCBI lineage: Eukaryota > Metazoa > Chordata > Mammalia > Rodentia > Ctenomyidae > Ctenomys > Ctenomys sociabilis. The sequence goes on from PVKA01035651.1 coordinate 12,059, forward strand.
GCAGGGTGCAACAGATTAGCAGATTAAAGCAACACCATTTCCTGAATGACAGTCTTTGCAGACTGAAACAACACCTTCAGGGTGACAGCCTCCTTTCCTAAGAAGTGTCTGGGCTCATAAATAGCCTCCAATGATAAACTCTCCTTGTGTGTCAATCTGATTTTCTGTCCACTGATGTTCCACAGAGTTCAGGAGCAGGACTGCAGAACCAGCACCAGCCCATGGGAACAAATGGCCTGGGACTCCTGGCGGAACACCACTGACTAGGCAGGGGCAGGTAAGAGGAGCCACCTCCGATGATTGTGACAGTGGATTGCTGCGCTCCAGAACTGCGACAGAGCCTGTGCGTGCTCGTGGATGTGTGACTGCTTTCCGATGCTAGACTCAGAGCTGACACAGTACCATGCACTGCCCTCGGGATGCTGCATGTGACACTCCCTCAGTCTTAGCATTCCACGCAGTGTTCTGGAGGAAGTTTCCCCTCAGCATGCCTAAGTCCTGGGTAGTCAGTCCATGTAATAAAAAAGGTAAAATGCTAATGACAGAATGTGTAACTTCACCAAGACATTTCAATGATATCGCAAATTGGGGTACGGGGGGAGTTACTCAGTGATTTGCTAAACAACAACACAATTCAGAAGTGTGACTGAAATCTTAGTAGCATACATATGTATAGGTGTCTGCTATGTCATTTAAGATTCTGTGTGTAAATACTAACTCCCAAAATCCATCCTGGTGACAATTTAAATAATTATGGTATTACTCTAAATTTGGGCATTAACTTTCATTTACTACCTGTCTGACTTTGTTTTATTCTTTATTAACTAATCATTTCCTAGAACCCATAGTCCACATTTTAATTTTTATCAGTCAAACGTTTACTTTAGATATAATGCAGTAAGCAAAAAAGAAAAAAACAGAGGTATGGGTTAGTCACTGGATCATTTCAGAACGTACTTCTCAGAATTATTTTCATGGCTAATTCCCACTCCTTTGTGTCTCAAAGCTAAAGAAAGAAAAGAAAAGATTTCCAACTAGTGGTTTTTTAAATGTATAATGATTTGCTTTTAATCCATGTCCTTATTGGAACATAAAACCCTGAAGTCAGCAGCCCATGGAGCTGATGTGATGTGCTACGCACATGGATTCTGATCAAGCATTCATTGAACAAATTAATCTTTCATTTCTGTACACACAATGAAACACACGTTTTCTATGCTTTCTACTCTCTGTGCTCCTGTCCAAATATAAAAAGATGCAATGTAAAATAATTCACTGCATGAAATAAAACAATTCATTGGTTAAATTCAATACATGGAGCTAAGTGAGTGAGAGCGCCAAGCGCCCCAGGGTGGCAGTGGGCAGTGCCTCCGCTAGTGCATCTGGCAGGTTCCAGATGAACGTTTCTGGGGTTTGAGAGAGAAAGAGCTCCCACCAAAATGCCTGCTCCACTGCTGATGCCAGACAGCACCCCGAGGTCTGGAATGCTGCTGTCTGCAGTGTGGAGAACTTGACAATGTGTTCCGGGGCGAGGCCTGTGCTTCCAAAGGCCTTCAGTTGAACCTTACACACATGATGTAGTAGAGACTCCAGTAACTCCATGACTTAAGATTACCTTGCATTATTCTCTTCACAATTACTATTGATGTATCCTTGCAAACGTGGAATCCACACAGAGAGTTTCATTCAGATTTCTATCAGAATTCCTGAGCCATTGTGGATGGTGGTGGCGGCAAGGGCCATGGACACCACACCTGCACCCCCTCATTTTAACTTCCCACCATCTGTTAGGCAACTTCTATAGTATCACCACTTGATAAAGCATGGATTGAAGTTTTAGAATTATTTCCCCTCAATTTTTTCAATTAACAAATGGCAGGGTGTGGATTCCAATGCCCATGCTCTTAACTGCTATGATAGTCTACCTCCAAAATGGAAGACTTTCCAGATGCCTAAGTTTCCAAATTTTACCTAATGCCTACAGCTAGGAAGAGCTTTTTGCTCTTTTAAAAACTAAAGCCATATATGGAGCCAAGAAGTCACAACAAGGATCCTACTTATGCTATAATCATGTCCAAAAAGAAATTCTGGACCAATATGGAAAGGAAGCTACTCTAGAAACTAACCCCAACTATTATTGCTGTGTCAAAAGTTAAAGATTTCTTTTTTTATAAAGTAACCTAAAAATTAGTACATGGAAAATCAGAGTCAACGAAAAGGATAAATATTGAAACAACCTTTTAACTTTATTTTCCTTAAGAAAGTGATGGGGTTTCTCAAGTTCATCAATATTATTTCTTTGGGGAGGATAAATTTCACTCCACTGAGTGCCCTTAAGCGGCCAGGAGCATGGAATCCTCTCAAATCATCTTTCAAGTTACCATATTGTGCACAAGTTGAAAATGTCCAACAAACTGAAGGAAAATAAGAACTCCAACTGTGTTCATAAAGCATATTTTCTTGTACATCTTTTCAAATAAGCAAATTATTAAAGCAAGAAGCATGAAGCCTTTCCTCCCTGGTCATTAGGATGGCAATATTATTGTACCATTAAATAATATGCCTTTCATATGTCATAGCAAACAACTAAGAACACACTGATTTACCCTTTGCTCTGCCGAAGTCAATCCAAACACAGACAATGTATCTCTGAGTTTTCTCATGTGCTAAGAAGCAGAAATATTCAACTCTTCTAACAGAGTAGTTGTAAGGTTCAATGGTAATTTGTTATATAGACTATAACTTGCCATGCATGAGGCTCTTAAACATGTATTTTACTATTTAAGCAAATATAGATGCATATATTAGCTACATACCAGAAAAGTAATAATAAATAGTCTAAGAAACATATACCAATAGTGATGGCTAACATTTAAGGAGTCCCAACTATCTCTGTGCACTAAATTGCATATTTCACACGAATAATCTCATTTAACTGTCTTAATAACCCTACCTGGACTATCACTCTATTTTTTACATAGAATAACAATGTAATCCAAAGAGGTTAGATGGTTTATCCAGGAATTCACAGTGAAAAGCAGGGCTCCAAGCCAGGTCCAGCTGCTTTTACCACTCTCCAATGCTATACTGCATTTACATTGACTGGGAGCTCATGACACCATAGATATCCACTCTTGGCATGCAACAGACTAATGAAACAAAAAGAAGGCAGGAAGACCCAAGACAAGCTCAGTCACCACTCACTTTGATACTTTTTGTGTGAATCATTAAATCTGCTTAATTATTCAATTTCTAATATACTTCTACAAGTATTTACAAAATCAAACTGTGATTTATAGAATAGACTCAATGGAATGATAACCCTAAAATATCAGTGGTACTAGCCCCAAAATATCAACAACCAACCTGCAACCTCTGGCCCACAAGGCAGGTAGCAGTGGTGGCTGAGTTGGTGACACACGCTAGGGGACAGTGCAGCACCGGGCAGGATGGATTCCCACAGTGGACCTCAGCCAAGCAGTCTTATGATTTTCCAGGGTCCATATGGAAGTTCAGAACATGGTGCTATATGTAGAAATGGCGCTCAAGTGAGTTACATGCCACATTAAGCACAATTTACTTACAAGCTTTTGGAATCCCATGTGCCTATAATAGGCACCTTTATGAGACTGAATTTCATGCAGCTGGACAATTGAAAATGTTGCCTCCATTTGCCTTTCAAGTGATTTTTTCCCAGATCCTTTTTGTGCTTTTGATGAAGTGGTCTTTTTTCCACTGCATACTATTCGATTTTAAGAACAAAGGTTTCCTTCCTTGCCAATGTAATATGTAACCACAATAGAGAAGGCCATCAGCACCACAGAAAGGCCCGTGCAACTGGAGCCCGCACAAGCACGGCATTTCTCAGTCAAGTTCATCACCTCACAAAGGAGAAGTGCAAAGAGAAAGACAGACTGTCTCAGGCAAAGCCCGTGCAGCCATTCTCCTTTTGAATCACCCAATGAGATCCAAAAAGGCGGGCTTTGTGTATGAGAATGGATTCCAGTTCAGCGCTGGAATTCGTCTTCACAATAACTCACGTCCTGAAGCAAACCTGCAGAGCTCACCCAGGTGACAAGATAGTCCAGGCCCCACTGTTATCTCTCTTCAAGCTAGAAAGGTGACTTTGAACAACAGTTGTAAAATCACATGCTAAAATGAGTTTCTCTGCAGGAAACCAGGAGAAAGAGAACAGAAGGTAGTATCTGGACTATATTTTTTAATGTGATAAAACATATGCAACATAGAATTTTCTGTTTTAACCATTTCTAAATATATGATCTCTGATATTAGGCACAGTTCCACTGCTGCACAAGAGTCATTGCCCACGTACCAGGGGTGTAGCCATTGATCTATTGTAAAAATTAATCTTAGAGAGTTTTTTATTAGAAACAAATTTCTAATAAGGGGCCAGCAAGATAGCTCAGCGGACTAAAGCACCTGCTTAGGCAAGCGCAGGAACCTTGGTTCGATCCCTTGTACCACATATTATGCCAGCCCTGACCCCAGACACTAGAGTGGGCTGAGCCTGCCACAGAGTCTGGGCCTAGTGGCACATGTCTGTATCCTAGCACTGGGGAGGCTGAAAACAGGAGGATCACTATGAGTCTGAGCTGTGCAGTGAGAGACCCTGTAGCAACGAAATGCATTAAAAAAAATTACAGGGGTTAAATACTATTTTCTAGCCCATAAATAAATATATTAATTGTATCAAGATCAGAACTATGCCTTGCTATTAGTGAATATTATTGTCTTTACATGTAATAATCTCTTTTCTTCCATCAAAATAACTATATCGCCTATTTCCCCAAAAAAGCACACAGATAGTACCTGAGAAAATAACAATTGCTAAGAAAGTGCATGAATGTGTGGCATGTGCTATATCTGATCCACATCAACCCAGACAGACAACTAGCTAATCACCGTTACCCTGCTTAACATGTGAAGAAAGCCAGGACACAGAGGTAGGGAAAAGCTGAGATCCCACCCAGGCACTCTGCATAAGAGGGTTCATAGCTACCTATTTGAGTCCAGAGACCAATAGTCTAGAAGGTCACGAGGCCTCACGCATCAACATCTCCCCAAGAGGCTGTTAGGAACACAAGCCCTGGGTTTGTAGCCTGGACTCACATGTGAGAGGGATGCTGTTGGTGCTATCTTAGGCTCTCTGGATGACTTGGAGACTGGAGCTTCGGAGCCGTGCTCTAACCAGGGTCTCACCGCTCTTCCCATCTCTGTCCCTCACCACTGAGGGCTACTGCCTCACCCTATTTCCATCTCTAAAATCTCTGTTTCAGCACCTACCTCGCCTTGCCTCATTTGGCAGTGCCTTTTTCCTTCCTCTTTCTGGTCTGCTTTCCTCAGATTAAGGACATCTCTCCACTGCCACTGGTTTCTGCTATTGTTTAATGTTCAGCCTTTCTTCTGAAGAACTCCCACCAGCTTGGGTTCACCCACCCATTCCACAAGTATTGATGAAGTCGCAGACTTTTTTAAAGGTGTTTTTAAAAAGTGATCAAGTAATTTAGGCTTACAGGGGAGAAAAGATATTTGGCTTCCTATAGGTTCTGATGCATTACTAAAAATGTAGTCACTAGGGGCCTAACACCAGAAATTGGGGTGTTTCTAGGCTTGAGATAACACCCTAGAATCTGTATTTTAAGCAAGTATTCCAGGTGAAACTAAGGATTTCCATACTGTGTAACATGCTGGATTAAGAGCATGAGTGATTCACTGGTGTTCAGTTTTTTTTTTTTTTTTTTTTTTTTTTTTTTTCCCATGGTAGGATTATAGAGGAAGGTAGGGCATGAAAACAGAAAAGGAAAATTTTTCAGGTACCCTAACATAACTTTTTCAAGAAAAGGAACTTTTCATGGTCTTTCATGCTAGTTCTACAGAGAACCTGCTTAACTTGAGCTTTGCTTAACTTGGCTGATGGGATTTAAAGATGGAAAATGAATTTTTTAAACAAGGCAAATGTCAAAGGTGGCCTCTTAGCTAGTGCCCACCAGCTGGGCCTGCAGCTGCTGTTTATAAACCTGCGGCTGATCAGTCCCACCACAGCCAATTTTTGGAGTATTTCAAAGACAACATCTCGAACTCTGAGTGAAACTTTGGAAGGACTTTAATACATCTTCATAGCCCTTCTTTCCTAGTAAGAATAAGACCAGCTCATTTAGCATTTCCTCATACCACAGATTTTCTCATGAGGCCTCACCCACTCCCAGACAATAACAACATCCTTCCTGTGGGCCTCTGACCAGTGTCTATCTACAAGGAACAAGGACCACTTTATATAGAGGCTCTGCTACCTCCCTTTCTGTGCTCCCACTCCTGCTAAGATAACCTACAACACAGGGAAACTGGGCAATGGGAGGATTGTTTCAACTTTTTTTTCCTTTTTCCAAGATGCCTCCCCAATTTCTGCTGTAAGTCAACTACTGTTCCATTATTTGCTTTAGGAGACAATGTATACTCACTCTGTTCCCTGAACACACACATGTGCTAGGAACAGTCCCATCTCAAATGGGTCCACAGAAGTTCCATGGGACAGGTAGGAGCGGGCAGGGTTCCATCCCAGACTGGCATGGTCTAGACTCTGGGTCAGAGGTGAATAGAGTCAGCCCTTGGACCCAGACAGTGATGGGAAAGACCAGGCTCTTGTTCCACAATGTAAGAACATCAAGCACTTGTCCTCAAAATACAGTGCCCGTTGGAGAGCTTCTGCCTCCATACAGTCGGTACCAGGACTCTTCTGAGCTCTGCAGTAAGAGGCTATTCATCCAATTTCAACAAGCTGGGCTCTTTTCCTCAGGAAGGGGCTCACAGACAGGATAAAGCAGAAGTTTCCTTAAAGGAGGTTCTGCAGGCTATCATTTAGTTTGAGATCTAAAAGCTGAGTGGAAAAGCAACCTGAGTAGGGCCCCTGGGGAAAAGGGCCGTCGCCCATTTAGGGGTCATATGATGTAGGGGGCACACGATTCACATGCAGCTAATGTGCAATAAGCAGGGCACAGAGGGGTGCACAGAAAGGCAGGGAACAGCAGGTGTAGGCTGTCCAGGCTTGGGTGAGGGCTTGCCTCTATTCTCAGTGCAGCAGGAGGCTCCTCCATGGTTCTCAGCAGAGGTTTGATGATAGCAATTTCATGAAGTAAGAAGGTGACCTGTGCAGGTCTCCTTATGTACTTGAAGGGAGAGGAGTGCCATGGCCGGGACATTTAGAGGAGTCTTAACAGGCAGGGCACAGCAAGGCCCTCAGCCTGTGAACTAGAGACAGCAGTGATCCACCAGTTTGCAAGTCAGAGGACTCGGTTCTTCCCTGCCCCATCACACCCTGTAGACATACACATTCCCAACCATGGAAGAATTAAGCACTCTGTGTTGTGGTATTCACTAGGTATTCACTACCTTCCCAAGCCCGCTGGTTTTACTTGTCCTTCAACTTCTGACCTACATTCCACAGATATTCCTGGGTGCCCTGTTCCTGCTTGCATTCTGAAATGGTGCCTGTAGAAAGCAGGCAAGCTTCCTGTTCAGGCACATGGGAAGCTAAGCGATTTCCAACAGGATGAAGCTGTACCTTTGCAAGTCTCCTTTTGGTGCTTCCAAAGCAGCCACAAGCCCCCAGAAGGATGGCAAGGCCTGCAGCATTGAGTGTGGCTGTACTCACAGCTAAAAGAACACACTTCAACTCTATCCCACACACCACCTTGGATGTTTGAGCTAAGCTGGCTTTATATCTCCTATGACTGAGAGTCGCCGCAAAGCCAGGCCTCTCCATGGGGTCTAGGGACTCCTGCCCAGGTCTGCTGACCTAGAATGTCCACAGGCAGAATGCAGGCTTTCAGCACATTTCCCTGATGAGCATGCACAGTAGTGCTTGCGGGCCAAAACTTTGGAAGTTGTAAATATCTTCAAAGAAAATGTGATGTTTTAACCTAACTGATTTAGAGACCTGGTAAAGAAAGAAAATTTCTGGGGAATTTAAAAAATGTATTAAGTGCTACATGTTTTGTATACTCAGTCTTACAGGCAGGTATTATTTTCATTTTGTACAGGAATAGATTTGCATAGGTAAGAAATACACCCCTTGAGGTCCTAGAGGCCATTGGGAGTCAGGTCAACCCGAATTCAAAGCATTTGTTCCCTTTCCTTCAACCTTTTCCATCCCCTGCATCTTTAGAATGTCTTTCATTTTAACAAATTGCCTGAGAATTATTTGCTTCTGTTCAAGGAATTACATGTCACCCATGTGCACACTTCACTTCCAGTGGAGCCCAAGCAAATTACAGGGCATAAGGGGTACACAGAGGTTCAAATGACCATCTCCAAGAATTATAAGCACCCCTCCAAGAGGATATACCACTTCTGGGCTGGGGATGTAGCTCAGTGGCAAAGAGCCAACCTGGCCAGAGCAAGGTCCTGAGCTCAGCTCCCTGGACAAAAACAAACAAACAAAAAACATTATTGAATTTTACATCTTTTCTGAGACTACAATGGTATGCGAGGATCCTTCCCACTCACTGTCCATTTTTCTGATGTCACTCCAGAGAAGAAAATGACAGAGCCTGAGAGCAAACAGTGTCTTCTAGGGAAAGTGACTCTCAGCTTCCTAGCTCAGTTGGCTGAGGCTGACCAGAGGAACCCTTCTTCTCCAGGTTCCATGGCCAACAGATGGCTTACTAGCATTGCATTTTCCGCAGAGAATAACTTAAGAAGGAACCCGTCAGGTGGGTATTCCAACCACTATTGTATTCCTAAATAGCAATTGTTGATCAATCAAAAGTGCAGTCTGTGAACTCCAGGCTACTTTTCACTTTCTTTGCATAGCTACAGAGAGTTCAGTTCATTATTATGTTATGCAGATGGGGACAGGAGGAGTTGGTGAAGTAGCTGTGTGTGTGTCTGTGTGTGTGTGTTTATGTGTCTGTGTTTCATGCCTGAAAAACCACCAGGGCATCATTTGTAGCAAAAAAAAAAAAAAAAGCCTGATACCACCAGAATGTTCTTGTCTTTGAAGTTTCTTGAAGAGGATGTGATTTAAAAGCCAAAGCAAGGATCACAGCAGAATGACAGCACATCACGTGACAAGGCTCACAAAAGGGGATGTGGTGCTCTGAGCCAGCCATTGCAAAAACATAGAAAACATGCATGTACACCACGTGCTGGTGGGGCTAGTATGTGTTGCCCCCAAATGGTGGAAGGGGAGCAATTTTTACCCAAAGGATAAAACCAACAGCGAGGTGAGGAGCTTTCAAAGGGATCTGTGCAGAAAGGACACCTGGTATCAGGAGAGCATGTCAAGCCTGGGAGGCTGCCCACAGGGCCCAGGACCCTTGAACAGGCATGCATGTGTGCGGGCATACATACTCACAGACTCCCTGCCCCATAAATATGCCTGTCTTCAAGCAAGGATGCCCTTCTCCACTACTCAAGATTTTATGAAATGTTAAACTCTGTGATGAAATACAATAATCTGCCTAATATTACTTAAATCACTGGAGGAAAATGTCAAAGTTCAACCTCTCCTTTCTAACATTTACATGTCTAAGGTTCCTAATTTAAGGCTATAGGTCACAATCTCAAAAGATTAAGATGTGTTTTGTTACACTTCCCTAAATTCCTTTGAGAAATCAAAAAAATTGATATATTTGTGACATTACTTCCTTTCTATAGATTTGTTTATGTTCCTCAGACCCACAGTTTATCACTACATGCACAACCCAAGACTTCAGGTTACTACTAATGTCCTCTTACGGGGCAAGTGGGATCTCTTGAATTTACAGCACGCAAGAAATACGTCTGTAGAACATTTTAAGTCCAAATACAGATTTTAAAAGTCCAAACAATTTACTCAATACACTGGACTGACTTTTTGAGTAGTTCTGGTCACCCACGTAACTATGTGTGGCAGACATTATTCTGTCCTTGCCTCTTGATGAATATTTTCATAGTAAAATGATCTGCAGTTCCATTTCTTCTCCCCTCAAATTACCAATCTGACTGGACCATCAAATGGACAACTAAACACCAAATTCTCTTTTTTTAATGATCAGACACAATTTTGAGTTAGATGAGTGGAAAAATAATCCTGGAGGCTAAGCTTTTATTTTATTTTCATCATAACAGCTTTTCAACAGCTAAACCACTTTTGGTAAATATGAGTGAAGAAAGTGAGCGCCCAGTCACACAGCACATGTTTACAACTAAGTTAAAGCTCTTAAAAATAGGGTGTTTGATGGTCCACTGCCAAGATAGGCGCTCTAGCGGCCTGGAGTACACAGCTAATAATAAAGCGCCAGTGTGACTGTGAAAACCCCATGACAGAGCTGTAATCTAGCTTTCTCCTTGCCACCAAGAAGCTACCACAATGACACAG